>PVKM010002237.1:0-67052 GCA_004027735.1 Carollia perspicillata | reverse complement strand
TGTGTGTCTTGATGGGCCTGTTACATAGTAAGGGGCGGTGCCTTAGGTATTCACCTGGGCAGGGTAACCCATGTCACTGTGTTGGCATGCTGTCTGTGGGGAAGGGATTTGAAAGGGAACAATAGCGCTTGTTCCACTCTCTACCTGATTTCAGTCACTTCCCCACTTCCCACAAGCAAAGTGGGTCCTTCTGGTGCTGATTGCCATGTGGGTGGGTTTGTGTATGTTCTAGGACCCTGTGGGTCTCTCCAACTAATTCTCCTGTGAGGCTAGGAGTTTCTCCCAATGCTGCCTCAGCCCCCACAGGTGTTTTCAGGCACTGGTTTGAGGCTTTATTTTCCTGTGCTGGGGCCACAGGTTACGCATTCTGTCCGGCTCCCTAGTTGTTTCTCCCGGTTTATCTGTGCAGGAATGTGGGACTGCCCAGTACGCAATTCACCACCTCTCAGGGTTCCCCTGTTGCTGCCTTGCTGGCCAGCTGCAGCCTTGTGTGCCTTGCTCCACAATCTGCCGCCTTGCTGGGTCCACCAGCCGCTGCTTTGCCGCGAGTCCTCCCCACCTGGCTGCCTGTCTCTGCCCCTCCTACCCCTCTGGGTGAGTATTTCTTCTGTAACTCCTTGCTTGTCAGACTTCCACACAGTTTAATTTTGGTTGAATTGGCAGTTTTGGTTGTTTTTTGTTTTTAAATTGTTGTCCTTCTTTTGGTTGTGCGAGGAGGCACAGTATGTCTACCTATGCCTCCATCTTAGCCAGAAGTCTCTCTGTCTTCTCTTTCTTCTCCACCTATTTACATAGTCCCTTCTCCAGTCCTCCCCTTCGAAGTGGTTTTCTTCAGCTGACCTGAACTCACAAAACACTGACTACTTATAGTCAAAGGGTTCTGGACCCAATGCCAACATGTGAGTGTGTGGGTCTTTCCTTCACATGTCAGACAATCAAGTCTTGGACACCAGCTAGGTGTGTTACAATTCAACTCTGTTCTGACACTCTACCTGAAGATAACATCATATCCTACAAGACTGCTCCCCTCTGCTTCCAAAGTCTATGTTCTCACTCATGTTTCTGACTGACCAGCTATAGATTGGAGGTTCCCATGACTTCCTCCTAGGGTTCAATTAATTTGCTACAGAACTGATAGAAACATTTTACTTACTAAATCACCAGTTTATTATAAATGGATATAACTCAGAAGCAGCCAGATAGAAGATGCATCAAGTAAGGTATGGAGAAGAATGAGGAACTTCTATGCCCTTCCCAGGTTAACCACTTCCCCCCAGATCTCCACGTGTTAATCAACCTGGAAGCCCTCTGCACCCATTTTGGGTTGTTACACTCATGATTGCTTAAATCATTGGCCACTGGCAATTGATTCAACCTCTAGTACCTCTCCCCTCTCGAGGTCAGGGGATGGGAGTGAAAGTTTCAACCTTCTAATCACATGGTTGGTTTCCCTAGCAACCAGCTGCCATCTCTAAATTATGGAGGTGCTTTCCATGTCACCTCATTAACATAACAAAAAAACCTTTATAGTTCTCCTCACTTAGGAAATTCCTATGGTTTTAGGAGCTCTGTGTCAGAAATCAGAAGGAAGACCAAATATGTATTTCTTCTTATAAATCGTGATCTCACAGTAGTTCTCTCAGAGGTTTAGTGATGACAGTCATGTATAGGTGGCTTCCTTCCCCTAATAAAGGGGATTACAACCCTATAAAGAAATTATTGGTAAGTCCAAGACACCTAACACAGCATCTTGTGTGTATTTGCTGTGCAATAACCATTTTCACTTTTAAAACTACATATATTACATCTTATAGAGGATTTAAACAGGTGGCTTCTGTAGATTGATTGATTGATTGATCAGCCAATTCATTAAAGGTCTTGCTCATCTTTATATTTAAAAAAATTAGGGATTCATACAGCATGAAAAGCCCTCAGTAAATAAGGCAGATCACTACTGCCAATCTGCTCAATCACAGGATGCAAGTTTTTAGGTAAATTACAGTATAGCATATACCCTTTTTCGCTGCACAGGTGTGGAATCTGAGGTTAAGTTTCCTCCTCCACCTATAACACACATAATCAAACAAATATAGAACAAATAATAGGGAAGTAAGTTATAGATGGTCCTTTAGAAGTCAATTTTATCTGCGCATCTAACCATAAAAGCAGCATCTGCTCTGCAAAATACAGGTGTTTTATATCCTTGTCATTAATTGGAGGGGACATTATGTCATCATACATCAACAGTTAAGGTTGGTTAAAGTGCCACTTATCTCAGGTGCTGTCATTAATCAGGTTCTTTTCAGTTTGGAGACTCCAGAGACTTGGCTCAAAGCTGCTCTATGTGAATGGGTTTTCCCTATGGGTTTAACGTGTCTTTTTATTATCATTTTGAATGAAAACCTTGGGACCCAGACATAAGTGGCAATTAAGGTAGTTGTCCTGATGCTTCCGAGAAGAGAAATATTTCCCCCCATCATCTTTATTCCTCCCGCTCCCCGGGGCTGCCACCAAATAGCCACTGTAGAGAGAAAGGCACATCAACCAAGCTGTTGTCTCATCATGACTTAACCCATTAGTGGATTTCAAGAAACCAACTATAGTGCATAGGACCCTGTGGAAGGCAGCACCTTCTTTTCCTGCCTGACCCCCACAACACCCCAATGCCTTCCAGGCTACCCCTAACCCACAGTGTGGTGTCCAGCCCAGACACACTCTTAGGATGCAGTCTTCCTTAGTCTCTGCTTTCACGGAAAATGTCTGTCCTTTATCCCATTCTTTCAAGGCCATTGCAACTGGCATAAGTTGTTTTAGGTTAAGTTGTCAGGGACAATAATGGTAGCTTATGAAAGCATTGGCCTTTCTACTTTCATCATCTTAACTATAGAAATTATGGTAAAATGTTCAGGCATCAGGTTGATAATTCAGGCAGGGGACCATTTGGTTCACATCAAATTCTCACTCAGGGAGCCCCTACTCTGCCCTGAAGATAAAATTCCCTTCACAACCCAAGTTGGGTGTCTGATTGTCTCAATCTGTGCAAGAGACTGGAGGAATAAGAGGCGGGGGGAGGATGTTTTCATCCTTCATTCATTTATTCATTCACTCAGTGGATATTTTTTGCCCGTGAGGCACTGTGCTAGAAGTGAAGGATTCAAGGATGATCAGAAACAGATGCAGCCCTTGCTCTCAAGAGTTTATAGTACAGACAGGATAAAAAATAAACCAAAGAGCAACTTAAAAAAAATGTAAATTCACCTTGCCCCACATTAATCCTTATAGCCTATTAAAAAGGAAGATGGATAAAGATGAGGAATAGAACAAAATACCCTTTTCTTTTGAGTCAGTTACTATTCTAAAGCTTTAGGTGCACTTTCAAACTTAATTTTCACAACAAGCCTCTTAATAGCCTTATTTTTATCAATGATGAACTTCAACATTCAGACGTTTAAGAACATCCTCAAGGTCATCAGCTCAGGGGGAGTGTAACTGAAATTTGAGTCCAGGCCTGCCTGGCTCCAAAGTTGATTCTTTAAATTCAGTGCACTAAAACCATGCCCCCACCCTCCCAAGGCCAGTAGCGTTTAGTAGCTCATGGTACACCTTATCCAAGCCTTTGACAAATCCTATGGATTAGGCAGGACAAGTATGAGTGCAGAGAAGGAGAGTGTGTTGGCATGAAAGGTCAGGTGATCCAGCCCAGTTGAAGACATGGAGAAGAATTTGCACAGGAGCCCCGAGGTCTACTGGCTTGTCCCTGTCATTCTCCTCTTTTTTTGTCTGAATAAATTGTTAGTGCCTGAGGACTGGAGCATGGAGATGGTAACCTACCTCGAGATTTCAGGTGATGTGAAAGGTGTTTGAAACCCTTCTTAAGAACATCCAAGCTCTAAATTATTCTCAGGACCACCTGGGGACATTGCATTTTTCAGCTGATCTAGACTGAGATACATGAGTTGCAGAGCTAGGAATGAATCCTGATCCATCCCAAGCAGTCTTGAAGATTTGAAGGAAACATTTAAGTCACCTACCAACATATTTTAATCACTAGTTATGAGAAGCATGTAAGTTAAACTGATCAAATGCATTTATGTATTTTCTTCAGTGAATTATAAGAAGTCTCATTATATTCCCTGGAGAATTATTATAGTTTATATTCTTTACCTTCTTATAAAAAGGGTACACTACTTTCCTGGCATTCATTTACATGCCTTTGATAAATTACTGTAACCAGATTAGGGAGATAAAATAACCAGTCTATTAATTACAATGATTATTATTTAATGGAAAATGGGATTCTAGGCAAAGTGTGTAGTAAGAAGAAAGCTTAGCAATGCATTATATAGATGTGGTATTTTATCTTAAAGAGTAAGATAAGTGTCCAGTCTATTCCACAATCTAGAGAATACGTTCATTAACTGTGCAAGATTTATATGTACAATTGACCATAATATTTTAAACACTATTTTCTTGATTTGGTGGTACATGAAGAACAAGAAAAACTGTAATTTCAATTAAATTAAGTCTTTCAATGGACATATAAAAAGCCAGGTCTTCTCAGCAATGTGACGAAGCAGAGAGTTTAACAATAGTTGAATTTTTTAAATTAAATAAATTTTCATTTGAATTCAATGATGATTTTTTAATAGTAGGGGTTGGAAGGAGAGCTTCCCCTATATCACTTATCCTAATAATTAACCTTGAAAATAACCAAAAGTATAATTTTTGTATAAATGTTGATACTTTCTAAAAGAGAAGTTTAATATCATGGTTAAATCCTGACTGAACCACCAGTAGATGTCGGATATTGTGTCGCTTCCCTTAGCTACAAAAATGAGAAAAATAGTTGCACCTGCTTTCATGGAGTTATATGGGTTAATAATAGGGTCTGCAAACTATGGCTAAATCCAGCCAGCCATTTGTTTTTGTGTGACTTGCCATCTATATCTTTAAGTGATTGAAAAAAAAATCAAACTAACAATCCTATTTTGTAACATGGGAAAATTTTTTGATGTTCAAATTGTAATGTCCATAAATAAAGTTTTATTGGAACACAGCTATACTCATTCACTTACATATTGTCTATGGCTGCATACGTGCTACAACAGCAGGGTTGAGTGGTTGTGACAAAGACCACATGGCCAGCAAAGACTAAAATATCTGACTTTTTATGGAAAAAGTTTGACAACCCCTGGACAAGAGGGGTAAGACATGAGTTCCCAAAGTTTGCTGAACATTAGGATCACCTAATGAACTTAGGCACCCTTGGTCCACATCACACCCCAGATCAATGAGATAAGAATTCTTGTGGGTAAATTCCCAGCATAAATAATTTTAACATTTCATAGGGGATTCCAACATGCATCCAGATTTGGGGACTATCGTGCTATGTAAGGTATTTAAACTTAACATATAGTAAGTCCTTGATCATTGTTAGCTGAACTAATAAAATAAATTCTCCCTTGTAGTCCTCAGTGCATTTTAGTAAAAAGTTATTGAATAAGCACTGGGAGAAAGATTATTCCCCTTACTTCTTTTTTCCTGACTCTGTTCTCACCTGCATGTAAGAGTAAAGACAGGAAGACAGTTTCCTTCTATAGTTTCCGGTGTCTAAACAATCACACATTCAATATTTTGTATTTTCATTTAATCATGCCACAAACTTTTATTTTACAATATCAAGTTCTATACAGTACTCATGCCAGGTAAGGGCTCCAAAGATGTGCTTTCAAAGTTCTAGAGAACTCATCAGCATTCTTGTAAATAGTCCCCAGTTCAGGCAGAGACCCCTTGAATCTTCTGGGGTTCTTAACAATCTTAGAAATATAAGCTGACTGGCTTAGTGGTAGCCTTTAAACTAATAAATTCACAGCATCTTCAATAGGCAATAACAAAAAAGAACACATCAATGTATGTATAGTTCAGTAACCAAAATCATTGATTGGGTGAATATACATACTGCACATTAAAATACATCCGAGTGTAGTAGAGGGAAAAAACCCAAGAGACACTGATGTCAAGGGGCCTGGGATCCAGTAAGTAAGACACGATATACACAGAGTAGACAAGCAGGAGACAGCTGCATCCTGAATACATCACTCCTTTCTCACAGCCAATGAACACCCTCTAAATATCAAGAGATGGATATGGCCAGAGACAGAGATAAGGCGAGGCCAGAGAGATTAAGTATATGGGCTTTGAATTCATACAACCAGCATTCTAATTCCAGCTTCATCAGTCACTTGGGCAAATTACTTACTCTCATTGTCTCAATTTCTTCACCTTCAAAATGGGGATAATAATTTCTATCTTCTAAAGCTGAAGTAATTCTTTTGAAAAAAAAATGCAGCCTGGGTTGTTGTTTTCCCTAGTTCTTTGGCTGTAAGTTTAGAAGATAGTTTTCAGAGCCTAAAACACAGTGATGGACCCCTCCATGCTATGAACTTGACTCATTGTCTATGGACCTCACTTGAGCACTGCTTTTAATGGCCAAATAAATATACACTCCTTGAAGGAATAGATTATGATTATACATATACTCACAAAATTATATCACTGTCCTTTTCAAGCTGCTTCTAAAGCATGAATTTGGTGTACATTAAAAATATATGGACCTTGGCCGGCTAGCTCAGTTGATTAGAGGGCTGTCCCGATACACCAAGGTCGTGAGCTCCATTTCCTCTCTGGTCAGGGCACATATAAGAAGCAACCAATCAATGCATAAATAAGTGGAACAACAAATTGATCTCTCTTTCTTTCTTCTCTCTGGCTCTTAAATCAATAAATTAATACACACACACACACACACACACACACACACAACAAAGGCCTTTAAGCTACCAGATGCTCTTCTGAGTGATAAATAGACAACAGTTTCTATTTGCAATTTCCCACCGCATTAGCCCCAAGCCCAAGTGTATTTTTTGTAGACTTCAATCCTGGAGTAGGTTATAACTCTTGAAAATGTGTACTCTTGGTGATGTGTTTTCTCCAAAGTCATCCTGGTTTCATTCATAGGAAGACCTTCGATGTTATATAATCTCCTTCTATATTTCTCCTTAATAGCCCCCCATATGTATTTTTTTTTGCTTTTGTGTGTATTCTAGCAGTCATACCACCCATAGTTTTTGTTGTTTAAATTCCTACTTGACCCACTCGTGAGCAGCCCCATTCTGCAGGAGATCACTGTACTTCATCTCCCCTTCATCTACTCAACACTTTGCTTAAATGGCCATTAGGCTGAGTGACTTGCATTTTACACTGATTCACCAACCCCATTGTGAGTAAATCTGTCATTTCCATAAGTAACTTTTCCTTCTGAACCCTGTTTTGTTAACCTTGTGGGTTTAAAGGTGAGAAACATTTTTCATGCTCTTTATACATCACCTTTTAAAATACTTTTCCTTATTTAGTAGGCCAAATAAGATTCATGGACAATAAAGATCATGGACACCTTTGTATTTCTTTGATATTTTCATTTTGATTGCAGATTCATCTTCTTACACTTATAAACTGGTCCTCTTCATGACATAATTTTGTCAAGTTTAATACTGAGTAAAGTTAAGTGGAAAGTGGAACAAGTAAACTGAAATAATGCAGGATAGTACAATGAGAGTCCATGAGGTAACAGAACCTACATGGGGCTGAACCAAAGGGCCTTCCCTCCCACAGGTGCTAGCTGCCTCCTTACCTCCATCCCTAATATTCGTCTCTGCTATAAGATCCTTCACATCTCCATGTATCCCACTACTATTTTTGCATCTCTAAAATTATATTCCGGCCTTATGGAACAACTTCTAAAAGGTTGACATTAGAATGGATATATATCACCAAGAGGCTCTCACATTTTATTTATTTAGTCAGTATTAGCTGGTTGATTTCTCTGTAATGACAGAACTCAGGGAGCTTAATGCTGTTCGTGCAAACCCAATAGAAAGGGCTAACAAACATCCAAGAAACCCAATTATCATTATATTAGTTGTCTATTGCCAAAAAAACCCTAAAAACTTAGTAGCATAAACCAAAAAACATTTATTATCACACAGTCTCTGTGGGCCGGGAATTCAGGCACAGCTTAGCAGGGTGCAAAGTCTCTCCCAAGGCTGAAATCAAGGCGCTGGCTACCGGTGTGGTCCCACCTGAAGGCTCATCTCGGGGGAAGCTGCTTCTCACTGGCCTCAGGCAGTTTCCACATGGACTTCTCAGTAGTGCATGCAGCTCACAACATGGCCGCTGGCCTTCTGCAAAGCAAGCCAGCAAGAGAAGGGAGGGCATGTGAGCCAGAAACCACAGTGTCTTGATAACAAAGTCTCAGAAGTAATATCCCATCATTATCCCCATATTCTGTTGATTAGAAGCCATCCCTTGGTTCAGTCCATACTTTGGGGATGAAGATTGCACAGGGTGTGGATACCAGAAGGTGGGGCCATTGGTACTGGTATGTTGCCTACCACACCTGACCTATACCTGTCTATCACACACCTCCTCATCTCATCAACTAAATAGCATAATTCATGCAATTTACCACTTTTATTTATGCCTGTTCTACAAACAAGTGCAATCGTTTGAGAAAAACCTCAGCAACCTCTACATCTGTAGGTCTAGTAATTCAAATTAATATAAAATATTTTGCAAAACAAAAATGGTCTTTTATAAGAGTTAAATCTCTTCATTAGACAGCAATAGGTGTCAAAATAAAAACTTTCTCCATGCCATCCCCCCAAAAGAGAAAAAAAAACTCACAAAAGTTAAAAATAAAAGGATGACAAAAGGTAGATTAGGTAATACAAGGAAAATATAATTCAGAGATTGCAATATCAATATCACAGAAGCATAATTCAGAGTAAAATATTAAATGGGACTGTATGGGAGAAACTCCCACAAACTTGGTTCTTCTTGCAGATGCAGTAAGAATTACAGATCAGCAAGTCTATTAGTGTGCAAGCAGGGTTTATTGATGATCCGTTCTCATGGAAGAGAATGGGCCTAGCTAAGGTGGGGGGGTGAAAGGTGTAGGCAAAGCGGAGTAAGGGTGGCCCAAGGCCTGGGTGGCAAGCACTCCAGGTCCTTTGTTCTGAGGATGTATATAGTTGGTGGGATGGAGGTGAGGGAGTTACATATCGATCGATGGTTAAAGGTGGTGGCGGCAGCTTTCCCGGGGGGATGTGTCTGTCCAAACATAGTTACGTGTGGGTGTCTATAAACCCAAACACTTATCTTGCTCCAGACCCCATTTGTTCATCTCATTGTAAAAGACATACATGACAGGAGGCAGTTAATTAAAGTTGGGGCAGTTACCCAAAGTTATTTATAGCTTCTTCCTTTGGGCACCTCGGACAATTTCCTGCATTTCAGGCCTTGGAATGAAAGCACAGTTTCAAGGCTTTCTTTTCCAGGTAGTGGAAATGATACATAGAATTTCAAGGACTACCCTCCTCCCATGTTAGCATGGTGGTTATTGTGCTGTTGGAACACCTGGCAATATTATCAGACTGGGCTCAGGACTGCTGAGTCAGTGGGTGAGACATGTCTTCCTCCTCCTCCCTGCCTTGGTTTGCTATCTATCCTACCTAAGGGGAGAAAGGGGATTTTTTTAATTTTAAAAAGATTACAAAATAAAATAAAAGTGTATGAGTCCTCAATTATATGTACTAGATCACACAGTATTAAAATACATAAAGTAAAATTAATTTAATTAAAAGTAGGAATTGACAGACATAGTGCAATGCTCATTTCGCTTCCTGACAGATGAAAGTATTTCTTAAAGAGGCAGAAGATGGGAAAAGTAAATCTAAAAGGAGATTGACTTAACAGATAAACACTCAGCTTAGAACCTCATGATTAGAATGAGCAGAAAACACAACTTGTCTGTCAGCACCCATGAATTGTTTTCCAAGAAAGTGATCATATATTGGTCCCTGATGAAAATAAATTTCCCTGAAGCAAAAATCAAACAGACCATATTCTCTGACTGCTATACAATAAAAATGCTTAAAAATCAACACCTTTCTCCTTTTGACCAACTTGGAATACAATTTAGAAATAAATACATGAAAATGCCTCCTACCCCCGCTGGTGTATAGCACAGCATGGGGTCCCTACAACTTTGACCTTCTCATTCCTCAGGGCAGTAGGGCTGCCTGCGGGATTTACTGGGTCCTCTAAGTTCAAGGTTCTTGGCCATGAGCAGCCTCACCCAGTTTTCCTAAAACACTCTTCAAAGCTTATTTTCCATGTGTACAATGGTGCACAAAACTCAAACTAAAAGTATAGGCTATGTATAATTTAATGACTACGAGACTACTATCCTTTATCTTAAGCACTGCAGGAAGGAAAAAGTAATAAAGATAAAAAGAAAAGAAATCAATTTTCTTAAACGGAACTGATAAATAAAAGCTTTAAAATTATGTTCTTTTGAGTCAGACAGACTGGGTTCAGCATCTGCCCTGACCAGCACTAACTATGGTTTCAGAGATCAGGTACTTCTTAAACTCTCAAAGCCTTAGTGTTTTCATCTGTTCCATGATTAAAACCAGAATGTTGTTAGGAGATTAAATGAGATAATACATGCAAAGTTCTTATCATGAAATCTCTAACACATAGTAAATACTCAAAATATGTCTGTTATTATTAACCAAGTATAGGCTCTTTGAAAATATCAATAAAATAAACTTCTGGACGGTTCAAGGATAAAAGAGGGAAAAATGAACATTAATGACAAAAAAGAATATGTAGAAGCGATACTATTTTTAAAATTATAAGAGAACTATATGATATCTATTTTATCACATTGGAAATCCCAATGAAACACATTATTTCCTAAGAAAATATAAATTACAAAAGCTTATTCAAGAAGAGTTAGAAAATCTGAATAGACCAAGACTGTTAAAGAAATTAAAAACAATTGTTAAGGGTGGGGAAGTGGGCAAAGAGGGAAAAAGCAGGAACAACTGTAATAGCATAAACAATAAAATATAAATTAAAGAAAGAAAAAAATTGTTAAAACAATTGAAAAGCCCATAATGCTTTGGGGAGGTAACTCTAACTTCCTATATCACTTAAGTTTGCTAAACATAAAAAGATGGAAACATATCAATTCATGTTACAAAGTGAAGCTAATTTTTTTACCAAAACCTGATAAAGCACACAAAAAAGAGTAACTAATCACACTTAGGCCTATTGGATATAAAATGCTAAATAAAACATGAATAAATTAAATCCAGACATGCAAGGTTATGCATCATGATGAAGTAGGGATGATGCATGTATTGGTTCAACCTGAAAATGGATTAATATATTATTGTATTAATAGAGCAAAGGAGATAACCCACATGCCCACCTTGATAGAGGGTGAAGGTATAGTATTTGATAAACCTTACTATCACTTCCTAATTTTTAAACTATTAATAAAAGGGAATAGAATGTTTCTTTAATATTATGTGTAGAAGTGTCTATCCTAGATCAATTATTTTTAATAAAACGAGGAGCAAAACAAGGATTTCCATCATCACCACTTCGATATTCTGCAATTCTAGATAGTACAATTAAACCTGAAAACATAATATTATAAAGGAGGAAGAAAAACAGCCAGGACTTACAAATGCTATGGTTGCTTACCTATGAAAGATGTTGGAGAAAGGAGATTTATCTGAAAAAGTATTAGAACTGACATTTGGGTGAGTATTCAGCTGCTATGCCCAGGAAAATCTGTGCAAACGTCCACAGCCAGTGTCTGTGCTGATTGGTTGGTTCTCAGGCTGAACAGCTGACTAAGTATTTTGCATTGTGGCTGCTAGTAAGCTATATTATTATTATTAGCAATAAACCAAAAACTAAGTCAGCAGCTTCCCTACTTACTAATTATGACCAGTTAAAAAATATAATGATGAAATGTGATCTTATTTATAGTTGTAACTAAAAATATAAAATAAGTAGGAATAAACTGAACCAAAACTATGTAGGAACTTTTAAATTAATTATTAAACTACACTGAGGGTCATATAAGTTGAATACTTAAATGCAGAAAAGTTATACTCTTGTAGTAAAAATACCTAATGTACATATACTCTGCAAATTAACCCATAAATGTAACTCAATCCTCCTGAAAAATCCCAGAAAACAATTTTTGTAGAGCTTGATAAAATTCTGGTAAACATAAAAAAGAATGGTTTTGGAAAAGTACAGAGACAAGTTGAAATTTTCCTTAGCAAATATCCAAATGAGTTACAAAGCCATGATACGTAGAGTACTTTGTAGAGTACGTTGACATTGGTGCCAACACGCACGCATCAGGGAAATCAAGCAGAAGACCCCACAGCAGCCCTGTGCCTATTTAAGAACTAGCATATGATAAAGATGGCATTTGAAATCTGTGGGGAAATGATAAATTATTCAGTGAATAGTTGAAGAAAATATGATGGCTAGTTTTTGTAATCTTGAAATTGGGAAGGGCTTTCTGAATACTACACTACAAGATAGAAAAGTAAGCATATAGAAAAGTAAGGATACTCCTGACTTCCAAAAAATTCTACTGACAAAAATTGAAAAACAAAAAGTAAACTAGAAACTGGTGTATCTCTCCACACCATGTTCCTCTCCTTTCTCGCGGAGTGAATAAAAACTTTATTGTCTACAAAATATTAAAAAAAATAATAAACTAGAAAATATTGTTGTCTTTTTTTTTAAAAAAAAGAGCAAATATTTTCTTGTTTATCAATGTATCCCTGGATCCTGCAGCAGTACCTCACACATGGTAAGCACCCAGATAAATGGCTACATGAAGAGGTCTTGTAAGTCAGTCAGTAAGGAATAAATGAATGCTTCAATTTTAAAAATTAGCAAGACATGAACCTTAAAGAAGAAATATTAAAATTCAATTTAAAAGGATCAAGAATTATGAATCTCACCAGTAATAAGATAAATACAAATTAAAGTAACAGTTCTCCATTTTTACCTATTACTATCTTTCTTAATACTCCAAACTGGCCAATATGTGGGGAAAAGATGTTCATGATGTTGCTGCTAGTTCATAAAAGTCAGTTTCAAAGCAGCATATAGAAAATTTGTATCTTTATATGCATTTAAAAACTGAGTAATAAATATCTAAATTTTAAGAGAGGGTTTATCATGGTAACTTAGTGTTCTTCCTCATGCTCTTCCATATGGTCTAATTATTTTCAATAAATGTGCTACTTCTATAATAAAATTGGTAAATTTTTTAATAATAGAAAAGTAGTACTTAGTATTTGTAAAATCATTTCATTTATGTATTTGCCTACTTATTTATTATTTGTTTCTCCACCAGAGTTAGGGGCTTGAGTTGTTTATGTTCAAAGCTGCTTCCTAGTATTCAAAGTAGTGACTGCCACATGGGAGATGCTCAGGCAACATAACTGAATGAGTGAATGAGTGAATGAATGAATGAATGAATAAATGAATTTCCTTTAGAAGAGTTGGTTTATATGATTAGGCAAAAGGTTCATTGACTCTTGAGAACATTTTGGAATTATATCTGCTAATTTTCTCCATTGAACAACGAAGGCAACCTACCAGGCAGTGGGATATAGTAGGAATCACTCACATCGAGAAGTCAGTAGAGTTGTACTGCAGCCCTGGTCTCACCATTAACAAACTTCCTTAACAGGTCAATTTGGGGGTCCTCGCTACACAAGACTGGCCCTGCTCAAAAGTCATAAAAAGGAGTGAGACTAAGCTGCTATCCTTCTTCCCCAGGCTGTTTTACCTCTTCAGCAGGGTCCACACTCTCTCCTCTGCACCTGCATTCTCTCCTGCTCCACTCTCCCAGTGAATGATAAGATGGCTTGGACCTCCATACGATGCACTCTGCCAGACCCAGGTCATATCCTTGCACTCATGAGTTTCCTCACTGGTCTATCAAGGAAACCCACTTTCAGCACAATATCCAAAAATGCTCTAACTGCTTACTCACAACATCAGAACAATGTTGTTGTCTGCAAAACAGGAACCCTTGGGCAGAATGATTGTCACCTTGTAGCTTATAAAACTCAGATGACAATAATATGCTAAATATGACAAGGCACATTTACCAGTCACCTATGCATGATCCAAGAATAAAGTTATTAAAAAACACAATACTTAATAATACAGAAAAATCTATAAATAATAGATGTTGTCACTCAATAGCCATCCAAGACTGTAAATGCCATCATCCCAGTGGAAGGTTTAAACATTGGATCTATTCCTAGCTCAATGAGCTCAGGATCTAATTTGTAAATGTAAGATATTATTATCTGAACCTCCTAGGACTACCTTGGCACTGGGAGAAATGGTATTTCAATCTTCAATTTAATCCTCCCCAATTTTTTCCCAGATATTTATAACACAGCTGTGGAAAGGTGCTCCTGGCAGGAAGTTGGCATGCAATTTCTCAGGCTGGGAGCAAATATCTAAATCAAATAGAAAAAAAATCCAAATGACTAAATGTGTTCAAGTTTTAAAGCTGAAAAAATCTCAATAGGTTTGAAGCTCAGGTGTAGAAAGCTTTAAGTGATGTCAAAGAATAGATAACCCAAGTTCCAATCCCTTTCTTCAGTTTTCCAAGTTACACAGGACAAAGCTGATTTTCTCTTAAATGTGGAGTTGGCGATCACTTTATTTGAAGATACTGTATACAAGCAACTCTATTACTAAGCACAGACATGACTTTCCAGAGTCCGATTTTAGAAACCTTAGGTATTTAAATAAAACATCTTCATTTATAATAAACTAGCCTTTGGTGGGGGAGCGATAGTTGAGGATGGAAATATGTACTATGTGGTGTTTATAATTTAAAAACACTCTAAGGATGTAATTAAAAGACTTCAGGAAAAATATTGAGGGAGACTACCTGGGCTGGAGGCAAAGCAGGTGACTTAAGACTGGAAGGCTTAACCATTCATTGAGCTCAGAGGACCCCAATCATCTTTGTTCTACAGGCAAAATCAGAGAGCAGAGTCTACTGTTCAGGAAATAGCAGTTAATGGAAGAGCTTACACGTGAAAGTGGTCTGAAGCATGCAATCACCGCATCTCAGCTTCTGGCTGGCTGGAGAGCTACTGACAAATGACAGCACCCTCCCCTCAGGTCACCCAGCCAGGCAGCACCCACATCCATTCAGCAATATTGTGCAGCCCTCCGCAATTATCAAGGCACTTTAGTAAATAACACATCACAACTGATCCTCACACTCTTCTTTTGGGAGGAATAGGCAGAAACTCACTTCTTTGGAGTTCAGAATCAGATTAGCAACTGGCCTGTGGATATCTTCAAATAAACCAAATCAGTCCAAAACATGGGTAAAGGTCAAGGCTGGAATATCTCAGGATTTTATATCCATATAGGCACGTGATGTCATGTATACACACTTCTACGACTTCTCATGCACTTACAATAGTACTTTTTGGAACAGCTAATTAATTGCTACTCTGCTATGACTGATTGGTAATATTGAACATTTACAATTTTCCATGCTATTTCCTAAGCACATCACATGTATTACCTTATTTTATTTTTACAATAACTCATTAAACACCCATCACATGAAAGGCCTGACTTAAGTCAATTAACTAGCACGTGGTGATACTAGTTTCTCCCTTTACAACCATGGCACTGTGACCTTCATCTGACTCTAACTGGAAGTATCTGGATGTTAGAGAAAGAAGGGAATGGGGGAGGCTGGGTAAGAGGCAATTGCTCACCTCGTCAGAAGTTTGTGTTTCTTGTCCTCAGCTCCAGGAAACTTGATTCCCCTTTTTTTCAAGTAGTAAAAGCGATGCCCTAGAACCATCTTGACCTACTCAGGATGCAATTTCACTGGAGGAATTTTTCACTGGGAAATTTCAGTGGGTGTTTACTAAGTGCCTACAGCAGTCGACATATTCTAGCTCCACAGAAAAAACCAAATATTATCTTCAAGACCATAATTGTAATAATAGAAACTATTCAGTGCATCATGATAATAGAGACTGTGTATGGCTCAGAAGCCACAGATGTTAACATCTTGTTGCATAAAAATTATTTAAGTCCAAAATCTCAGGACAGAGATCTGGGATAGAAATCATCAGTTTCCACTGGTATGACTCAGGAGCCATCAGCTGAGATGGGCATCGTGTGGAAGCCATGGAAACACGTGACCACACTGGTTGGACTCAATCTTGTAGATAAGGAGCTTTTTCTATCTGCTCTCCAGGTTTCTCCCATGGGGAAGACCTCACTGCTGTTTGCAGTGTTATAGTGCCATTCTGTACTCCCCAGCTCTCCCCTTCCCCAGCTACCATCTGGGTAATTGCCAATATGCCTTAAACAAACCATCCTTATTCAGAGTTTTGATTCTCCTGGTCTTCTCATGCTCACGTGAAGCATAAGCTCTCTGTTGCCTTCACAGATTGTTGATGGATGCTTACAGCTTTCCACTACAGAAGCACCCCTCTACTTCACCCAAGCTCCCACTTGAATGCTGGGGTTGACAGAGGCATTTCTAAACAGCTGCTCCTGCCACTTTCCCCAAGGTTCAGAAAGAACAGTGACTCCTCAACCAAGCAGAAATGAAGAGTACTGTTTCCCAGGCCTTCTGTGCTCTCTCACACACCCACATTTGCATTAGTTCTTAGCTCGTTTCCACCATGCCAGTCTTGTTTGCATGTCTGGCACAAGTGTTGGTTCCCAGGACTTTTTGCAGTGTCTTCTTTCACCCAGAAGGAAGGTGGACCACTCTGACCCCAATGTACTACTGAAAGCCAACTTGCAGGTGGCTAGGTTGTGGGGAGGCTGGTGACACTGTGGGGCACTCCAAGCAGGCAGAGAATCAGGGCACCAGATTGGCACCCACAGTTGCAACTTAAAACCAACAACAACACCCAGAATCCTGGATGCTGAACATTCCTGTCACTCCCCACAATCTTGGAATCTTCTCAGAGTGGTTTGAATATTAATGTAAAGGAAATTTCTCAATAGCCACATTCAGTCTGGGAATCAGAGTGCTGAAATGGTGTCTCATTCTCTTCTAGATTTGTGTCACATACAGACTCACTCCCCAAACCAACCCGAATCTCGTCAAAGACAGGGGAGGGAGCACAAGTTAGACATATACCACAAGCAAAGTTCTTCTAGATACTTTCCAGCCTTTGCATTGCTGTTTCTAATGTATTGGGGTGCAGAGTACTACTGCTTATGCTGCTTTTTTTCTAAAGACTCCTCCTGCCAGGATAGAATGTCCTCTCCAGCCATGAATGTTCTCTCTAGCCATTAATGTCCAGGGAATTTTCACAGTAGAAGCATGGAAATCATTGGTATCCCAGCTTGAAACTGAGCTTAACTCATGGATGAACCTCTCTCCAGGTCTAACTCCTACTCTCAGAAAGTCACCTTCTCCTTCTTTGAAAGGGGACAATTTCTTCCTTACCTGTACCCACCACTCAAGACAGTCACATAACCCCTCTGAGTTTTCTCTCCCAGTCATACCCTAGCAGCTTCCCTGTCTACTCCATTGACCAAATCTCCCCACATACTATGGGCAACATTGTGACCACATGGCAACAGCTCATCTGCTTTGAGACATGTTCCAAATATAGCTTCGTTGCTCCTCCACATCCATTCTCCACCCTTTTCCACCTGGCTCTTTGCCTTGGGAGGCTGACTCTTGAGAATTACACCAACAAGCTCCTTTGGCCTCCTGGAAATGACAGTTTGGTCAATGGAAGGCTCCAGCAGGAGATTAGAGGGTAGGAAGAGAATGAGGGGAGAGTATTTTTTGCCCATGGTTCATTCCTGCCCAGCACTGCAGGTTGTATGCCTCCCTCTACTCTAGGTCACAGTTCTTGTTAGAATCCTCTCCCTTTAGGTACTTTCTCTGGGATCCCCACAGATGCCCCTCTGCTTTTCCCTTCAAGCCTAGGGGTGGTAATGGTTCTCTGATGTTGCTAGCCCCAGTGTACACCCCTCCTTGGCTTCCCCAAACTCTTCTCATACCTTTATAAATACCTCTTTGATTCAACTCTCCTCAAATAACCAATGTGAATGCCATCCCTTCGCTGCCAGGTCTCTGACTGATTCAGGAGACTTCTTACACAGCAATGGAAGGTTTTTGCTAATTTAATGATCCTGTTCTTTGCACTGGGGTTAGAGCAGTAAACAAAACAGAAAAATTCCTGCCTTCATAGAAATCGCCTTCTAATGGGGGAGATAAATAATTTTTTAAATAAGGAAGTGAAGTATAAGATGTATCAGCAGGTGGTAAGTGCTATGAAGAAGCAGGCAAAGGGGAGAGGTAATGACTGGGTGGGGAGGCATGCAAAGCAATTTTGTATGTAGTGGCCAAAGATGGTCTCAGTGAGAAGAGACATGGATGAGAATGTATGAGGGCACGAAGAAGTGGTGGCAAATGAAGGTAGCCTTCAAACCTCTGGACAGTGGTCATGAGGAAGACCAATTAGACTTAGTCTCTTCCAAGAGGGAAAAAACTAAGACCCATGGGTGGAATCTATACACTATCAACAAAAAGTGTATTGAGCAACCTACCTCCAACCACTCATGATCCTGACTGGCTGTACTGTGCTAAGCAAAGCAAGCAGTCTCGGCCCTCACTGAACTAATGGTTTAGAGAGGAGATCGACGTGAAACACAAAAGCATAATGTAAATGAATATAAAGAGCTATGAAGGACAAATGGAAGGTGTGGTCAGAGTTCCCTGACATTTTAAGAAATAGTTTGTTTTGAAAATTCTATTTTTTGGTATTCTTTTGTTTTGTTTAGGATTTCAAGAAACTGAAAAAACAATGTTGCTGAAGCCACATGAGTAAATGAGGGGATGGTATGAATTACCGGG
Source organism: Carollia perspicillata (assembly GCA_004027735.1). Classification (NCBI taxonomy): domain Eukaryota; kingdom Metazoa; phylum Chordata; class Mammalia; order Chiroptera; family Phyllostomidae; genus Carollia; species Carollia perspicillata. The sequence continues at coordinate 48,211 of PVKM010002237.1, read as the reverse complement.
AGACCACATAAGGTGCTGGAGCAGAAGACCAGGGAGGAGATATTCCTTAATGGGTTAAAGACTGTGTCGATGCAACTGGGGAGCAATTGTATTTAAGAGGAAAAGTATACATGACTTCAGGATATATTTGACAGTAGTAAGACTTTCATTAATTCATACTCTTTGATACTTTGTTATTATCTGGAGAACAACTGGTCAAAAATATTCTATAGTGTATGTAAGTAAAGTGTCTGCTGAGTCAATGAAGCAAATTGGAGGGAAGAGATGTAGAAGGGAATGTTGAGCCCACTTTATAGAATAAATGTTGTTAAAGGCTAAGGTACATGCCATCATTTAAGTGGATCTCAAGGATCTCTACAATTTGAAATAAATTTTCTGAAGTCCAGACTTCTTGTAGATCCAAACAAGTCTTTATCCCACAATTACTTAGTCATTCAAAAAAATTTAACATTTAAAATAGGCAAGAAGCTGTGTAGGTTGAAAAGCTGAATAAGGAAAGGGCTTGTACATAAGTAACAGGAATACAGATTGTTTCCTAACTTAGGGCCATGATGACAAGTACAAACTAAATAACTTAGAGAAACAGTGAAGGTTTTATTTTCAAGGTCTGTCCAGAAGGGACCCAGCCATGTAATATGAAAAACAGAGACATTTACTGAGGAAGACACAAGATACAAAGAACATTGTATATAGGAAAATGATGCCTCAGTTCCCTGCAAAGCAGGCACCTTGGGACCTCACACAGTTGTCCCAATTGCCATCAGTTGCCCTGTTGTACTTTCCTAAATTTTACCAATGGTCTAAAATCTCTTCCTTTTCAAAGGTGATTTTATTTTGGGGAAAAGCCAGAAGTCACAGGACATTAAATCTGGGCTATAGAGGGGCTGAGTCATCTGGGTGATTTGATGTTTTACCAAAAAACTCTGCATGAGATGTGATGCATGAGTGGATGTGTTGTCCTGATGAAGCTGCCAATCACCAGTTGCCCATAGCTGAGGCCTATTAAATCATCCAAATAGTCTCTGCAGAGGAATGTTCAAGTTTAATGCAAGATTAGATCAGATTCATTGCTCTACTTGCTCATTCACTTTGAATGTGATGGCCACACAGTATAAATGCTCACTCAACAGCATCTACTGCCCCCACTAACTACAGTGAAGTTGTCATTGTTCACACATATGCATTCTAGTCCACTCTCCTTGAGGGCCAGGTTACATCAATGTTGCACAAACCATTTTTATTGTATTAACAATGGCTGCACTTTTTTCCAGACAGACTCCATATGCTGTGCTTTGAAAGATGGCCCAGAATGGGGCATTCAACAACAGATAAGCAAGCATTCTAAGAGGAATCACAATGTATGCATGGTAGTGAGATGGTTAAGAACATGGCTGAACTAAGAAGAAATGTTAAAATGTGTGGTAATAGCTAGAAAATTTTAATAAAATATTTGTTAATGAAAACTAGAAAAATGAAAATTTCAACAAATGAAAAATACGCATCACAGATTCATCCACAGAGCTGAATGGGATCTTGGAAGGGAAACTCTCCTACCCCACTGCTTGCCATCATTGCTTTGTTATGGACTGATCATCCAAGCCAGGACCTAAGACATCAGCGGCCTTTCCCCCTTGGTCAAGACGTGAAAAGTACTGACCTCATGTCCAGGTTTCTGATCATTAGGCCCTATTTTCACTCCAATTTTTCTTTAAATTTGAGGGAGATTGCCCTTTCATAACTAAGATTTGAGGTCATCCAGGTAGTCCACCAACTATGATTTCAACAAATAGGGCTCCAATATGCCAAGTAACCCCACAGGGCTTTATTTAGGACACAAATGTTTGAGATTTTCCTGAGTTCCTCATGTCTATTTTTCCCTCTCAATCCCAAACAAAGCTTTATACTTGCAAGGAAGATGTGAGTGGATCCTACATGGGATTGAGGCAATGTGGAATCGATGGTTATGCACTTAGAAAATCACTAGCAGACATCACTCTTGTTGCCAAAAGAGCTCATCTAGATCCTTTTGTCCAAAAATACGACATAATATTCTTGAAATACCTTCTCCCATAAATGACATCTTTTCTTTACAAACATCAGTGACTTTTACTTGTCAACTGTCAGTGTCTAGTTCTTTCCAGCTATTTTTTCCAGTAGTGACCAAGAAGTTGAAATTATTCATCCTTACCCACCTTCTTGACTAATGCTTCCCACTTAAAAGAATGACTTTTTGGGATCGATCATAAAGTATAAGTAAACCCACATAGGACAGAACCCATGATCTTGACCTCATTATTGCTTTATACTATCCTGAACTTTCCAGCCTTGATAATTAGGTAATGATTATTATGGGCCTGGAATCACACAGCAATCAGCTGTCTCTGGCAGGCTTGTCTTTACGCCGAAGATGTCATCATTTGGTCCTAGGGAATGCGATGCTTGCATTTCCCTTGAGGGCCTCCTAGGGAGTTTCCCACATTGAAGGATGGTTTATTAAACTTATCACAGAAAGTGCTAATGAAAGATGGTGAGGTTCACAGAATAACGACCACTTGTCATCTCTTATTAGTTAGATATTTCATGCTAGAGATCTGTTATATTAAAGGGCACTGAAATTATTTACATCAGATAACTGAATTATCATTAAATGCTATGTAGATTATTAAAATACCATTGTTCATATTATAGGGAAACATAATAGTATCAAAACAGGCTTATTAAAAAAAATAAGTTTATTTCTAGATACTCTGTCAGTTTGTCATGAAGTAGAGGCCTTTCTAGACCTGCCTGCTCTCATAGCTCCTCTTCCAACTCTGCTCTGTTGAGAGACCCACTCCAAGTGGGTGGAAAAGAGGCTACATGCTTACAACCCTCTGGCAGACTGGCAGAAGCCAAGATCTAATAGCTCTTCCCATAGGTTCTTCCCCTTCAGGCACCACTAGGCCCAAACAGAACCCATGTCGCCCCATGAAACTTCAATCCCCTCTGGTGGACATTTTTTAATACAAGCATCATCTTTCTGGAGGGCACAGGGTCCATGTTTCATGTCCCCCTCCTCAGCTCTCAGATGATAAGATTTCCATATCTGGACACGTGTGGGAACAAAGCACTTACTAGAAACACTTAAGGAGAAAACCACAGTGACTTTTTGTGGATTCTATCTGGTATTTATTTCCAGGATGAGTTTATTAGTATTAGCCAGAAAAAAGAACAACTATGAAATATTAATGAAAACCAGTGCAGCAGCTTTTAAATAGCCTTGAAGTTCAGGAAGGAAGACTTCCTTTGGGACAATGCTCACTTAATACACACACACACACACACACACACACACACACACACACACAACTCAATGTATAATCAATGTCTAATGAGTGGCTGGACAATCTGTGTTATAAGAGGCCGGAGGTAGGTAGTCAGGAAGGGCTCATACTAGAAAGGCCACAAAAGCACTCCACACCTGGTGGAAATAGTTAAATCCTGAAAAATTCTTCAAAGCCAAGAAATACGCCCTCAGCCAAGAAATCTATCCTCAACCATCAATGAGTGCCCCCTTTTCTCCAATTCCTGCTGCATTTTTCTCAGCACGTTCTTTGGGGTGTATCTGTTCCCTCCACAGTCATTCCCATGCATGTGTGAAATTCCTCCCCTTTTGTGCCTTCAACTTTCTTCGCAGAAGATGCTTCACAGCAACAATCCCATTAGCTTTACAAATGTTGTTTGTAAACCCAAGCGGAGCCATTGCTTTCTCAGATGGTCAGGAATTCGGTACTCCAAGTGATTTTCTTTATCCCAATTTACAGGTCATGCCGCGCATTTATGCAGAGTGGAGAGAGAAAGATGAGGGGGAGCAAACCCCCATCCCCCAACAGAAACATGCCACTTTCTGTGGAAGGTACCAACACCGCAACAAACAAACAAATAAATAATAAACATTCTTTCACTGAAATAAGTCTCACTTCAGTAAGCAACACATTATGCACCATACTGGTATAATAAAGCACACTTCCCCCTGAATCATTCCCACTAATACAATGTATTCAGTGCTCATATGATTACACTTTTACAGCCTGTTAGCAAAAACACATACAATTGCAAAGTGCTGCTAATGCAATGTGACAGAATACGGTTATTACAAGAAGAAGTTGTCAGCACCGAGCAATTGATTTTCCTTCATCTCTTTCCTGCTTCTGCCCATCCTCCCTGCCTCTCCTGGAGATGTTTATTATGTGCTATGGGTGCAGGCCTTTCTCTGAATCAATTCCTGTAGAGTGTGGGGAAGGAATACAAAGCCAGGAAAAGTTCACACGATTCTAGGCATTCTAAGGGGGGAACCTCCTTAGGGGATACTTTCTTCTCAAGGTCTTTATTAAAGCTTTGAGAACCCTGGCTCCCTGCCCCCAGCAGAAAGATCTGGGTTTGGGGTGGGGGGGTTGTTGTTTTTATTGTTATTGTTACATTATGCCATGCCTGTTAATTTTCCCCTTCCTGCCTTATTCCTTCTTTTCATAAAATAAAAATGGAGATGGCTTTACAGTATTAGGACTCCAACATTTCTGCTGATTCATTTCTATGCATTTTGAAGAGCAATGGAAGGAAGAAATAAGGATTACAGTAAGCCAAGAGGAATAATTATTTGATTATTGATTGGTCAGTGTTTTCCTTGTAAACATTTACCTTCATTCACAAAATGACAACAGATGCATCAAACAGTGATGTCTTTCTGGAAATGAAAATAATTCTGTGGCCACCACCAGCAACTTAATCCAGAATCATAGAATAGTACAATTGGATGGGTCATAGAGATCAAAGTCAATTTAGTCTTTGTACAGGTGAGAAAATCCAAGCTCTAAGAGTTAAGAAATTTATCTGAAGTTTTAACACTAGTCAGTTTTAGAGTTAAATCTAAAACATTTTTTTGCTATACTATCCTAAGCCTTTAAATGTAACACATATATATCAATATACATGTTACTAAACTACCAAATGGCCCTTACCACCTCAGTTTTCTGTTTCTTGGTTACGATGAAACAGAAAAGTTCCACTAGTCAGTGTAGGTGCCAGGGAGAACAGACGAGTCCTTGAAAACTGCTTGATGGCCTTTTGAAAGAAAAAGTTACCAGAGGAAACATTAAACTATCTTGGTTTATAGATGCCATTTTGGGATATTGCAGCTTCCCAGAATACAAAGAAAGTGCTGTTTTTCCCCTACCCTATTTAACTATATATAATAATTCTCATATCCTCATTTTCCCTGGCTCGCTTCATTAAATGGACACACCCTTGTTGGTACCTAACAAATGTTGATGCTTCCTCTTTTGCTCAGCAGGATCTCATTATAACATGCCCTTGAATAGCTAAGAGCCACATGGATCAAATGTGACCCTGAGGTCCCCAAGCATTAATGCCCATTAGTATTAGAAAGGTAAAGCCTCAGCCAGTCGGGTTTTGACTCATTGGGGCCATCAGGGAATCGGTGGTCCTGGTTAGACTGTACACGTTTTTAATCGAAGAGCTCTGGATCTTTTACCCTGAAGATTGCTTAAGGCAGTCCCCTGTGTGACTGGAGGGTGTACGTGTGGGTGTTTGTTGATCTGATTTTGTGTGGGTTTATGATGCCAACGTGCACATATTCAAGGGTGGAAAGCACTTAATATGAGCTCAAAATGACCTGTGTTGAGCGGGGACTTGGAGCTACAGCCTCTATTTGAGGAAAGCCACTCTCCTGCATGACCTCACATCTTGAGCTGCCCACACTAAGAAGCAACCCCAGAAAGCAGGCTGTACTCACACAATCCACTGTAGCAACCCTCTGGAAGCACTGACCTGCTGAGACAGAGTGGCTTGTGGCAACTTAGAGTGAGGGAGATCCACTTTGCAGGGTACCCACTCATGTTCATGACACTCCTTTCTCCATTTAACATCATTTCCTGGAGCCTCAAACCCTGCTGGCATCTGTCTCTTTTCAGCAGGGTTCTTGGCTTTCCTTCTACCCTATCACAACTGCCACTTCCTAATTCTTCATGGGCTCATAAATTCATGGTAGGCCATTAAGTAGGAACCACCATTTGTGACCTTAAAAATGGAGATTTCCTATAATTCAACAGTCACTAATGAGTAGAAATTCAAACATTACATCCTCGTTGGTTTCGCTTTATAACTTTTTTTATTTTCACAAAAAGTTCCTTTGGACATGAATGCCTTAACCAGTGGAAGTTTCATGCCCGGCTGACTGACATGTGTCTAGTGTAGGGACGCTGTGACATATCTAGAAAACCCGCTAGACCTCCAACCAGTCCATATTCTGATTCTGCAACCAATAAAGGAAAAGGACAGGGAACATTTTCTTACTCCAGATTCTAATTCAGTTCCACTCATTACATTCACTGAACATCTAAACACTCAATTCTGTGAGAAAGGGAAAGAGGAAGAGGAAGACACGGCCTGGGGCCTGCCTCCAGAAATTCTTAATTCTTAAGAGGACCAATTTGAAAGTGCCAAGTGGTATGAAAGAACCACCACAAAACATTTCCAGAGCTGAGATAGAAGAAGTACATTCTTACTGGGAGTGTATGCGTGCAGGCAAAAAGGAACAGGGACTTCAGCCCTGGCCCTTATGAAGCAGCGATAGGTAGACCTCTGGGTCCGAGGCATCCAGCAAGAAAAGGACAATCGGGATTCATAACCAAGCAGGCCTCCTTCTAGGAGCTAGTTCTGCTGTGTGTGGTTATGACATCTTGGATGGAGGCCATCAGCTCCTGCTGTTAGGATGGGACGTTCAGGTCAGCTGAAGAGTCAGGCAGGATCCCGAGCATCTGTTTGCTTGTATCTCTGTGTGTTTGTTCATGTATTAGGCACTTTAACTAACCAGCTATGATCTTCTCCAGAACAGTAGATAAAATGACAAAATATGGGGTAATAATAGGAGGCTAAGGCAAAGTTGCAGGGTTTTTTTTTTTTAGATTTTATTTATTTATCTTTAGAGGGGAAGGGAAGGAGAGAGAGAGAGAAATAACAATATATGGTTGCCTCTCGTGCATTCCTTGCTGGGATGGGAACTGGCCTGCACCACAGGCATGTGCCCTGACTGGGAGTTGAATTGCGACCCTTTGGTTCGCAGGCCTGCGCTCAATCCACTGAGCTACACCAGCCAGGTGCAGGTTTTAATATATGCCTCTTCGTATGCAGGTAGGCCATGTCATGACACTAATGAAATATATGTGACCTACAGTCTTTAAAAGATAAGAATGAGGTAGTTATTGATGCATCAGTTCTTTAAGAAATAATTGGTAATGATGTTTGATAAAGAAATCACATTGTGATGCTGTTGACAGGACAATTTTCCACTGAGGCAATGGGGAGAAATGTAGCAGCTGGTTCTTAAAGCAGGAAAACCCTGAGTTAATTTGTTAGCTCAGGCAAGAAAACTGCTCATTTGTTGGTACAAGGTTGAATGAGAACATATTTTTTTAACGGTTGGAAATACAGAAGACCAGCTAAATAATGTCGTTCTTGGATAACTAGTTCCCTGCCCATGTTCTCAGGGGTCATTGTAGGGTTTCAATGCATACTGATGGCTTCCTGTGTCCTTCTTTATCTGGGAGGGCTGGCAGGGGAGGGGTTGTTGGTTCCTGTCATACTTTTCCATAGACTGGAAATACAAAGGCCTTAACACTGAAGGACCAATCCTCAACCAATCATGGGCAGAATTTAGAAAAAATAATCCAGATTCATGTCACCTCAGTGGTACAACCCTGATGTATATGCTACAATCTGGCATTGAATCTCCAGCCAGGGAACTCAGGATTGAGCCTCGTTGCACACAGCTGTAACCCATTCATTAATCTACCTTTTTTTTTTTTTTTGGTTTTCTTCCTCTCAGTCTCAATCCCCCACGCTCTGTTTTGGTCTCTTGGGATTACCTTCCAAATAGACAACTTGTACTTATATCCAAATTGATGTCCCACGAGCTTCTTGAAAAATGGGGATGGGGATGAGGGGGAACCAAACTAAGACATATTACTTTTTTACTTGCTGAATTGTCAACAAACATGTTTATTCAGTACCTATTATCTAAATAACAGTGCTGAACTTAAACTACAAGAAAGTTTAAATCCCTAACTGCAAGAGAGTCACAATCTAGGTGGACAAATCAAATAAGAATTTATTAAATATCAACCAATAAAATCAGGTAGTATGTGATGAGTACAATAAGCTATCCAACAAAAATTGGGCAGTGCACAGGACGGTCCTATTAGAATGACATAAATGAATTTGTCTCTAAGAGGAGATTCTGCAGTAAAGAAACCTACCAAAATATGATTAACCTAGTATTTCCCAAATACATCCAATCCTGGGAACTTCTCTTCATGTAACATCTTATAAAACTCATGTTCAACAGATCACATTTTGGGAAATGCTGACTTGGAAGTCAAGTTTTAGCTTTCAGCATCAGAATCCAATACCTTACTTATTCAGTTAAGCCCAGAGTTTCTCTGTCTCCTGTCCCACTGGCCAACTCAGATGTAAAGGAACTCATTATTTTAAGTCAGTCTGGATAAAACAGACAGACTGAGTAGTCTTCCAAGATATTTGAATTTTCCCATATGTCAAGGTAAATGTTTGGTGATATATTTCCAATATCTACAATACCATTCAAAGCCCTGGAAACTGGAAACAATAAGAAAAAGCTGACAGATATTAAATTTATTGTTTATGAATTTAACTGACTTGGAGAGGAAAAGATCAGTTTTACATGATTATATATACAGGGTCTGGCAAAAGTAAGGTCTGCTTCAGTGTGGTTGGTAGGATAATAATAAGGTTATAATAATTTATAGTTTTAATTTGAACATTTCACCTAAAATGTCATATGGTGTGCTTGAGTATGATATTGTTATATTATAGAATTATGTGCTTGTGATTTTGTAATAAAAAGGGGTGTTATTTGTGCTGGACTTTCTCTCTCTCTCTCTCTCTCTCTCTCTCTCTGTCTCTCTCTCTCTCTGTCTCAGTGTTATTATCTGTATCAAATGAAGCACAACTTTGCTGCCTGGGTTCAAATACTGGAAAAGTTCACTTCTCTTTACCTGTGTTCCTCAGCTGTCAAGTATATTTACTTCATAGGGTTACTCCGAGGACCAAATAAAACAATACATTTAAAGGGTTTCACATTTTTCCTGGCCCATAGCAAGAGCTCAACACAGGGTACTTCTGCATAATACCACTAGCATTATTAGTACTAAAATTGTTCTTATTATTTGGTCCCCTTTTAACTTAAATGGATCTCTCTTCCTTGTGACCCAAACTGCCTTTGACTAGAACATAACCACAACTTGTGTTGAACAATGCCTAGATGATCCAGACAAAAGACAAGTTCGTTAAAAGAGAACTTGAAATTCTTCTAGAGGGAATCATCTCCACTGATACAACTTCAAGAAATAGGAATTTAATACATGAAATTACTCTTCAATTAACATTCCAATAGAGAAATTGTTGCAAAAACATACAAACACAAGATAGACTAGTATATGAACTTTCCCAGAGAGTTCTGTAAAGTTTTTTTATCACTTCTTTTTATGTTTGATTTCTTGCTTCAATGCATATAACTGCTTGGAAGAGCTGTGAGTCAGTGCTGTAGCCTCTTTTTCCCCACTTCTTCCTGGATTTGGTTTGCTAGTAAGAGTATATGCACATATAGGTGATCCCTGATATCAAACTGTCATGGAGAGCTTAAATAAGAAAGACTGGGTTCTCATGGAATAGTCTTTCTCCCTCTTCTTGTCCTCCCTTTTATTTTTCTTCCTTTACTGTCCACCCCAATTCTCTTCCTCATTCTATCTTTTCCCTTTCCCCTTCTTCTCTGAATCTCTCCTTCCCATATTCTCATTGTCTCCGGTTCTTAGTGCACTTGTTCAGTCTCTCTCTCCCTCCTTTTTTGTCCCTCCCTCTACTTTTCCCTCTCTCAAGGGGAGTTCACTCCCCTCCCATCACTCTGATTCTTTCTTGTGTCTTTCTCTTTTCCCATGTTCTTTTTTTCCCTGTTCCTTTGACCCTCTTTCTCTCTACCTCCATCTCTCCCAAGTGTGAGCCCCAGATAGAACCAGACTCTGTATCTTGCATTTGTCCTTTTAGGAGAGGATTTCCTGATGTAAATGGAATGTGCAAAAGTTAATACTGCTGACAGCTTAATGAGTGACACAGTACCAGCAGACTTCACTGAATGTGTTAGAGGGGGGAGAAAACGACCCTCTCAAATCACTGCAGACATGGAAGCAGATGAACAAAGGAAATTAAACCAGTTGCATCCAACAGACTTCGAAACACACCCACAAACCTTCCCTTCCTCCTCCTCTCTCAGCAGATCTTCACACTTTCCCTAATACCAGCTGGTTCATACACTCCAGAAGTATCACTCTCACCAGTAACTGCAAGTGAGACTTCAAAAATGGGTTAAATCCACTCTGGTCATTAGCCAGTCTTCTGTCCAATTTTCCCCTGGATTTTCTTCACCTGGAAAACCTGTCTACTTTATATATCCATCCATCATAGGAGGAAAGGAGGAAGGGGGAACTGAGAAAATGTGGCCCAGAAATTCAGTTTTTTTCTCTGTTGTGAAAACAAGCAAAGGGATCAGAAGCACATTGCTAGTCCCAATTTGGGGATAACTGAGTAAATATATGTGCCACAGATACAGATGAATCTTAATATCTGTAATTAAAATGATTTATTCAAACACTTCACAAATGTTAAGTGACTACACACAATGTGCCAAGCATTGTGCTAGGTCAAGGGCTCCAAAGAAGAATGAGACAGGCATGGTGGTCCCTAGGCTCACAGAGATCATAATTGTCTAGCTGGAGAGGCAGACAACTAAGCAAATGAAGAACTATGGTAAATTTTACAAAAGAAATACAAAAAGCTGCTCAAGACTATATAACAACATAGCAGGGACACCTAATCAAATTCAAAAGATGGGGGTGAGAAGGAGAAAGATGGTGGGAGGCAGTCAAGTAAGGCTTTCAGGATCTCTGTGCACTAAAAACATCAGTAGGAGTTAATACCTAGTGTGTAAGATAGGTAGGCAAAGAAAGATGATGGTGGGCTTAAATTACAAGTAAAATATAGAACAATCAAATCAAAAATACAACTGAAGACTAGCTGAATAGAAGTCTTATAACCAAGGATTTATAGGAGCCACATTGAGACTACTCTAAACAGGTTGCCCAGGGCTAGTCACAGGCAGCACCTGATATTCATCTGCACCAGAGTCCCTCCCAAGAGGCCCCAGAACCAACACACATAGTGGCCAGCTTCAGACAACATCAGAGCAAGATCCAAAAGGAGATCCTGGCAGGCACAACACCCTGCCGAGGTGAATTCTACTTCATGTGGTCAGTACTTGTACAGTAGCTTGTCAACCTTCAGTCAGCCAGGCTGAGGGTTGACCTCACACAAATGGCCCAAAAGCAATCGAGACTCAATTACAACAGGAGGGCTCATATAGCCCACACAGGGGACACTCCTGGAGTACCCAGATCAGGTGATCATGGAGAGTGTGCCAATGGGTCCCACAGGACACCTACTATATAAGGTCACCCTACAAAGACTGGGAGTCATAACTAATCTACCTAATACATAGAAACAAACACAAAGGGGCAGCCAAAATGGGGAGATAAGGAAACATGCCCCAAATGAAAGAACAGGAGAAATCTCCAGGAAAAAAATAGATAAAATGGGGAAAAATAGATGAAACAGAAGCAAGCATTATACCAGATATAGAGTTCAATGGTTATAAGGATGTTCATGGAACTTAGTGAGAACTTCAACAAAGAGATAACAAGCATAAAAAATGACATAGAGCCCTGGCTGCTTGGCTCAGTGGACTGAGCACTGGCCTGCAAACCAAAGGGTCGCTGGTTTGATTCCCAGTCAGGGCACATGCATGGGTTGTGGGCCAGGTCCCCAGTAGGAGTCACACAAGAGGCAACCACATATTGATGTTTCTTTCCCTCTCATTCTCCCTCCCTCCCCCTCTGTCTAAAAGTAAATAAATAAAATCTCTTTTAAAAATGACAGAAAGCATAAAAAACTGTCATAAATGAAGAATACAATATCTAAAATGATGAATACGCAAAAGAAATAAACAGTAGGTTGAATGAAGCAGAGGATCAAATCAGCAATTTGGAAGACAAGGTAAGCAGAAAACACCCAATCAGAACAGCAAAAACAAACAAAAAAAGTTTTTTAAATGGGTATAGTTTAAGAGACCTGTGAAACAAGATGAAGCATAATAATATCCACAGTATAAGGGTCCCAGATGGTAAAGAGAGAGAGCAAAAGATAGAGAACCTATTTGAAGAAATAATGAACAAATACTTCCCTAACGTGGTAGGGGAAAAAAAGTCACACAAGTTCAGGAAGCACAGGGAGTCCCAAACAAGATGAATCAAAAGAGGCCCATCCCCCCAAAAATCATAGTTTAAATGGTAAAAGTTAAAGACAAAGAGTCTTAAAAACAGCAAGAGAAAGACAGTTACCTACAAGGGAGCTACAATAAGATTCTCAGCTAATTTCTTAACAGAAACATTTCAGGCCAGAATAGATTGGCATGAAATATTCAAAGTGATGAAAAGCAAGGACTTAAATCAAGACCACTCCATTCAACAAGACTGTCACTTAAAATTGGAGGAGAAATAAAGAGCTTCCTAGACCAAAAAAAGAAAACTAAAGAAGTTTATTACCATCAAAACAGTATGACAAGAAATTTTAAAGGGTCTTTAAAAGAAGAGAAAAAAACCAAAAGAACATAGTTATACAAATAAAATGATAAGGAATACCTACCTATGAATAATCACTTTAAATGTAAATGGCCTAAATGCTCCAACCAAAAAACATAGGGTAACAGAATGGATAAGAAAACAAGACCCATATATATGTCTATCTACAATAGACTCACCACAGAGTGAAAAGTACTCACAGACTAAAAGTAAAAAGATAGAAAAAGATATTTTATGCAAATGGAATTTTAAAAAAGCTGGGGCAACAATACTTACATCAGATAAAATAAATTTCAAAACAAAGGCTATAACAAAAGGCAAAGAATACTACATAATGGTAAAGGGAGAAATTCAACAAGAGGATATAATTCTTATAAACCTTTATGCACCAAACATAGGAGCAACTAAATATATAGAGCAAACCTTGATAGACATAAAGGGAGAGACTGACAGTAATACAATTATGGTAGGGGATTTTAATACCACATGACATCAATTGGTAGATCTTTCAGATAGAAAATTAACAAGCAAATGGTGTCTTTAAATTATATACTAGATCAGAAGGATTTAATTGCTAACTCCAGAGCATTTCATCCCAAAGCAGCAGAATACACATTCTTTTCAAGTACACAAAGAATATTTTCTAAGATATAAGTGTTTCCCTTAAAATTGGGAACAAGACAGGGATGCCCACTTCCATCACTCATATTCATCGGAGTACTGAAAGTCCTAGCTACAGCAATCAGACAAGAAAAAAAAAAAAGGAATCCAAATTGGAAAGGAAGAAGTAAAAATGTCATTATTTGCAGATGACATGATACTGTATAAAAAGGAACCTAGAGATTCCACCAAAAATCTACTAGAACTGATCAATGAATTCAGTAAAGTAGCAAGGTACAAAACAAATATCCAGAAATCAGTTGCATTATTATATACCAATAATGAACCATCATAAAGGGAAACTAAGGAAACAATCCCATTCATGATGGCTTCAAAGAATAAAATACCTAGCTAGAAATTTAATCAAGAATGTACAAGGCCTATACTCAGAAAATTATAAAACACTGAAGAAAAAAATTGAAGAAGACTTCCAGTCAAGATGTGGGCATAGGCAGACATGGACATACAATGGGGTAAAAATAGTCTATTCAATAAATGGTGTTGGGAAAATTGGACAGACACAATCAAAAAGTAAAACTAGACCACCTTCTTACACCATACATAATAATCAACTCAAAATGGATTAAAGACTTGATTAAATGTAAGACTCAAAACCATAAAAATTCTAGTAGAAAATAGATAGTAAAATCTCAGACATTTCTCAAAGCAATATTTTTTCATGATATGTCTTCTTGGGCAAGAGAAAAAATAAACAAATGGAACAAAGGGGACTACATCAAAATAAAAAGTATTGCACAGCAAAGGAAATCAACAAAATGAGAAGCAAACCCACTGCATAGGAGAAATCTTCACCAATACATCTCTATGGGGTTAAAATACAAAATTTATAAAGAACTTTTAAAACTCAACACCCAAAAAACAAACAATCCTACTAAAAAGGGGGCAAAAAACCTGAATAGACACTTCTCCAAAGAGAACATAAAGATGGCCCATAGACATATGAAAAGATGCTCAACATCACTAATCATCAGAAATATGCAAATTAAAACCACAATGAGATATCAACTCAAACTTATTAAAATGGCTGTCTCCAATAATCAACAAACAATAAGTGTTGTAAAGGATGTGAAGAAACGGAAACCCTCATGCTCTGTTGGTGGGAATGCAGATTGGTGCAGCTACTGTGATACACTATCAAATTTCCTCAAAATATTAATAATCAAACTGCCTTATAACCCAGGTATTCCAATTCAAGGACTATATCTAAAGAAACCTGAAACACTGGCTTGAAAGAATATATGCACCCCTATGTTCATTGCAGCGTTATTTACAATAGCCAGGATTTAGAAGCCCCTCAAGTGCCCATCAGTAGATGAGTGTATAAAAAAAAAGCTGTGGTACATTTAGACTATGGAATAATACTTGGCCAGGAAAAGGAAATCTTGCCTTTTGTGACAGCTTGGATGGACCCAGACAATATTATGCTAAGTGAAATAAGCTTGTCAGATAAAGGTGAATACCATATGATTTCACTTATATGTGGAATCTAGTAAACAAAATAAACAAAATAGAAATAGATACATAGTTATAGAAAACAAAACTGACAGCTGTTAGAGAGGAGGGGGTTGGAGGGGTGGGTGAAAAAGGTGAAATTAAGCCAAAAAAAAACCTTCATAGACACAGACAATAGTATGGTAATTACCAGAGGGAAAGCAGGTAGCAGCAGGTAGAAAAGGGTAAAGGGGGATAAATAGCGGTGGAAGGAGACTTGATTTGGGGTGGTGAACACAAAATACAATATATAGAGGATGGATTATAGAACTGTACACCTGAAACCTGTATAATTTTATTAACCAATGTCAGCCTAATGAATTTGATAAAAATTTAAAAAAAGAAAGATGAGGATAAAAAAGAACACAGAGTCACATAAGCATGTTAGCAGGTGTAACTTTATCCTAAAGGACACAGGGAGCCATTAAAGGCTGTGAGCAAGCTACTGATGTGATCAAATGTGACTGTGAATTGTATTACAATCAATGCAAAAGGAAAGTCTACATTTCACCAACATTCCTATTAATATATACGGGGCCCTCAAGGTTGTCCACATTTTCTCAAGCAATGTCTGGAAGGCATCAGATGCAAAAGAGCGTGATCAAAGGCATCTTCCTAAACAGCTCTATGAAGCCAGATTCTCTGTTGCGGTTGCAAGGTCTGGTCTGCCTTCTGTCTCGGCAGAGGTCCTGATTTAGAAGCATAGAGACTTGTCCAGATTTGAGGAAGGTCAGATTCATCGAGTTTAAATTATTTACTGTCCTGCATAGCAACAGTGAGAGTCATCTTTTTCTAGCAAAGGTTCAGTCAGCAAAACTCATAGCTGTTGATTGCTAGAAATGGAGCCACAGGATGAAGATTATGGAGTTTTAGCCCAATTCTCGGTGATCCTATAGTTGGATGAAGTGCAGTATTGACAGATGACCCTCTGATGACATTGGAACATGGGCTGTGAGGGAAGGACTCAGAGACTTTCTAATGGCCCTTGATGAAGCCACAGTGAAGGGGTTTAGTGGCAAATAGAGGCCTGTCTCTTTCTCTCACTCACTCTCTCTCGCTCCCCACTCTCTCTCCCTCCCTGCCTCTCTCCCTCCTTCCCTCCCTCTTGTGAACTGACTCTGTTAACTTCATCTGATACAGCCTGTCCAGAAAAGTGGGGGCCCAGTGTCAGGACATGCCTATGCTTCCTGACGCTGAGGGCTTCCCCATCACCCCTAAGGTGATCCACGGGCACCTCCATGTGACAATGTTTGATAGAGCCATTGTTAATTGACTCTGTTTTCATTGTTTGTTTGATTTTACAACTAAACTAGTCTCCGAGGAGTAAACTTTCTAGTCCACCATATGTACTATACAGTTAATTATAACATACTCCCTCTCTTGCCCATGGACCCTGAACATAAGGATGTTTCTGGTCTACATATGGTGAACAATACTGTTCATGCATTCTCCCCTCAACGCATTTCCTAGAGCCCCCACACAGTGGACATTAATGACTTCTTTGGGCCCCTTCTGGTTTCACCAGATGAACAAAAATAAAAATAAGCAGCTGTCATACTTTAACTTAAAAAAAAGAAAGAAAAAAATCCATGAAGTCTATTTCAATTTGGAGAAGGGTTTGGCTTAGAGAGGAGGGAATCGGTTGTACCATTGGTGGCAAAAAGCTCGCTTACTAATGCACCACTTCCTGACATTTAATTTGCACAATTTGTCTCTTATTATCTGGCAACTCTCAGAAGATTTTGGAAGCAAGATAAAAGAAGGCAGAAACCTAATAAGCAGTAAGATTAAAAGTGAAAATGTGGGGGGCACCAAGTTAAGGGTCAGATAACTAAGTCCCAGACCACATCTGCTGGTCCATCCACACCTGGTGACAAAGCAGTCCAACCAGAAAACAACCATAAAAGGAAACCCAGTGGAAGGGGAGCCAGGAGACAATACACAATGATAAAACAACAGCCACTTATGCTAGTTACCCAGCACTTTCGGCACCATGGAACTCATTCAAGTCTAAACTTAGATGTGATCTATCTGAGAATATTACCGTACACCTACATGGGGAAAATTGCCTATTTTCCATCATAAAAAAATATCAAAATGTTTTATCTGTGCTTCTGCAATTCAAAAATGACTGAAGCTGTGAACTTCAAATTTGGCAAGATTGTAGTCCTCATTAAGGAAGGGAATGGAAGCCAATTTTGAAGAAAAATGGTTTCCTATTTTTGAGTGTAGAAGGTTGAAACAATAAGAGTTGAGCTGAAGATGAGGAACATTTCCTCTGCTGTTTTACCTCCCATTTAGATAAAGATTATTAACCAGAGACTACAACGAGACACGTCTTGTTTTTTGATTCATAAATGAAAATATCTTTCCTGATTCTTTATTTGTTTCTCTTCCACCTTTCTAAATCAAAGTTCAATTTGTTAACATGAAGCTAAGTTGTATCTTTAAAACACCTCGATAAGCAGATGATTTCTGAAAGGACTTGACTTTGTTCAGTTTAGGCCTGGCCTAATCTGTCCTCAGGTGTTCGCGGAGTTAAATGGCTATGGTGAAACACACAGGATGTGCAAGGGATGAAAATAATACTGTTATAGGAAATGTAACTTTGGAATTTCCTGATTTAACTGCAGAGATTTCAGTCTTAACACTGTGTCAATATTGGTTTTAAACATATACATGTTTGTTTATTGGCGCTCACACACACACACATACACACACAGGAATCTCATCCATAAAATGCACCCACATCTGTGGTTAAACACAGCAGCTGTGTAATAGCCCAGATCACACTCTGAAAACACTGGGACCTGAACTAAGAAGCCTATATGCAGTGCAGTGGGGATGGAGGTCCTGTGCTAGGAATGCTGTCTTGAGAGTTCTCCAAGATTCCCCCAAACAGGCCCCTTTGCCAAATTCATAACATATCTCCTCAATTTTGGAATCGACAATTAAAGACCCCAACTTTATTCCTTGCCCCAATAACTGTAGTGTAATAAATACTTGGAAAGCCAGCTCAAAGTCAAACCAGGACAATCTCAAGTCTGCTAAATGTGTACATTGACCACCCCGAGATCTCTGCAAGCCCAATGAACAAAAGAAGCAGAAGCCATTCAAAGGCTCTGTCTATGTAACCACCAAAGAAAAGGCCTATCCCAAGAGCAAGTGTCCCACTGTGCTGGCACGGGAGCCAGTGGATACCTTTGGTTAGCTTTCCACACCATGGCACCTCCTTCGGCTATACTTCCTGTGTCTGATAACCTAAGTGGGAGCAAGCTTGGAAATAATGCAGGAAATGCGCAGCAATCTGAAATCATACCCATAGAGCATCAGGGAACAGGTCATCTTTGATGTAAGCCCACCCTTATGTAATGACTGAGGTTATTGGAAACTCTGCCAACAGGTTTACAAGAGAAAGCATGTCACATTCCTGTCACCTAGAGCTGCCCAAATCTCCAGGTGCAAAGATGAGACATTTTTATTACAGATGAGTTTGCAGATTTTTGTTGTTGTGTTTCTCATGGAATTTCCTCTTTCTCTGTGTATGTTTTCTCTTCTTTCTACTTTTGCTTTTCAATAAGTTGAAACAGTGCATCTCACACACTACGACTACATTTTCCCCCCAGCAGCTGCACAATGAGTCGCAATTACCCTCACCTGGCACTCAAGGCCCTCTATAATCTGATTTCATTCTTTCATTATTCATTTATTCACTTATTCATTTTCATTAAATTCATATTTATTAAACATTTGTTATGTCCAAGGTACAATGGTAGGGATTGGAAATACCTGATTCAGATATGTTATTTGCATCAAGGAACTTGGAGTCTAGCATGAAGCACACATAATAACTATTAATCACTGCAAGGCAATAAGGGCTAAGGCAGAACAATGTATGAGTCACCATGGGACAATAGAGAGCACTATGTCTCATTTCACCATCAAGGAGATGTGAGGTGTAAACTGAGGTTCAAAGCCTGAGTGGGAATTTACCAAAGGATGTGCAGAATGAGGTAACAAGGGCTGTTGTAAGTAGGGGAACACTTTGAGCAAAGTCACTGGGTGGAGAAGAAATAGGTAGGAAAGAGGTGGGAGAACCCAACATTTCAATACAGCCATGTTCATGGTAGGTGGACCTAGTTAATCTAGAAAGATTCTGGTTAACTTGTATTTTTGTAAAAATCACTTGAGTAGAGTGTGCACCATGGAAGCCATGCCTAAGGAATTTCATCTCCTGCATTTCCTACAATTTTCTTTCCCAAAGCTTACTCAGTTCAACTAATGCAGTGAATAGGAACTATTTCCCCAACCCAGGAGTGCAACAACAAACCTATCTAAATTTTAATACAACTCCTCTTTTCTCGGGGAATCCAGGGTTCTCCTCCACCTTTCCCAATATCTTAACTTCCTACAGGGTCAGTGCCTGGAGAACGTGAGACCTCTTTCTTTTTATATGTTCCACACTTTTATAGGGAATCTGTCCTGTCTCTTCATAAATGCCCCAAAGCACCAGACTCATTGTAGACTATGAAACCAATCTCTACTGAACAGAATGTTTCTCTTCTTTCTCAAACTCTTTGCTTTACATTGAAGACTTTGTGCTCACTATTTTTACAAGTCTTCTTAGCCAGTACTTTGGAGAGATCACATGGAGATCTTGTTATTTTTCAAATTCTGATTGAGATCAGTGTGCAGGGTTGGGGTGGTGGTGGCTGAGCTCCTGTATTCTAACAAGTTCCCAGATGATGTCAATGCTGCTGATCATGGACCACACTTTGGGTAGCTGGAATCTGCACGTTAATCATGTTCTACTTCTCTTAAAATAGGCCTTGTCTATCACTAGTCTATTGTTTGGGGTTTTACATACTTAACCTGTTATTCACATAATTCAAGAATATCAGCTCTTTGAAGGTAAAAATATGCCTTCCACATTCTTGTACCTCCCACGTGAAGGTGAGCTATTCAAAACGGATGGCTAATTCCAATTGATTTGCTGACCGTCTGCTTCATGCTGCTTTAAGTTTTTTCGTGGCTGTTAGCTATCCTCAGAATTCAGTTCAAACTCAGATTGTGATAAAAAAAAAAGTTATGTGTGACCTGGCCATTGTTCCCTCTCTGCCCTGATCTTCTGCTGCGCCCTCATCTTCTGCCCTGTGACCCTACCTTCACAGGTGGGCCGTTTTCTTCTTATTCCTAGTGGGGCTCAGGGCAAATACCTGACTGTTATGCAAAATGTAGTCTTACCTGATGACTGCAGGAAGCTAAGAAAAGGGAGGGAAATAGGTCCTTGAATGAAATATTTCTTTCGTCCTTGACTTCTAGCCCAGGTGAAAGGCTCTCTATAACTCAGATGCAGGCACGAAGACTTCTTATCAGAGGCAACATGAGGTTGAAGTATACAGCATGAGGACTGGACAGGTACTTCCTTTATCCCATGGGTCTTCTATCCTCTCACCCCATTTTTTTCTTCCTTCATGCACTGGCTAACTTCAGCTTTGGTTATGTTCTTCCATACCCTGGTCTCACTTCTAATTGCTTTTCTGTCAGTACATTATCATCTTGAAAACTGGGGAGTTTTTCTCAGAATATCCATCTGTGGTCTTTGTTTCTCTTCCTTCAACGGTTGTTCCTCTAACCCTTTATTCCTAGCTCTCTCTCCCTTTTTGCTTCCTGTGTTCAACTGCCCTTGATAATTTGGTGCGTGGTTGACAATGAACAGCTTTTCCTTCCCAGCCAAACAAGGTGTACACTTCAAGTTTGGCTTTCAAGTGTATTCCTTTTGTATCAGACATCATCTTATAAAATTGGATGTTGTGTCTTCGTTATCTCCCACACACCATTTAGCATGCCTTCATCTCTTTCCTCATCTAAATTAAAGCTTGTTATACTCACATGCACAAATTAAAACAAATTTCACATACATTCCCTTTTATAGTTCCTGGCGATTGGCAGGTGAGCATGGAAGTGAATATGATACCTGAGGATGTTACAGCCTACAGCTGGTACCTGCTCCAGATACCTAGACAGGGTGTGCTGACAGGCAGCCCAAGTGGTCTCAAGGCTGGAATCCTGACAAGTACTGCACCTGCTGGGGGAATTGATCCAATCAGAGCTTGTTTAGAGGCAAAGTGACATCAACGAAGATTTCCTTTCCTATCAGGTCACAGATGGCTTTCCCATAAGCCACTTGAAATCTAAAGACTCATCGGAAACTTAAGGGAAATCATCACCCAGCTGCTTTCCCCCCTACACAACGTGCCTATTGTTAGATGGTGGCTTAGTGCTTGGCATGAGGGTTTCATCCAGATGTGGTGGGTTTTAGGCCCCAGCACACTCTTTCTGTTAAGTGGTGGCCTGAAACCTGCCATTGGAAGACACAAAGCAAGAGTGCTTTTAAGTCCTTTAGATGATATTAGCATATTGCTCAAATGTCCTCTTGGGCAGATTTCTGTTTTCTTTATGCATTAGATTAGCATGCTAAGGATATGCTTTCTCATGAAAAGTAAGGAAAAGCTGACACCTTCGGCAGGAATGGCCAAGTTCTGTCAAATCATGGTGCTCCGTAGGGTAGCTCAGCATATTAGGCTGGTTCCTAATCACAAGCCCAAAGAAATTACATGGAACCCAAAGGAATCCAGCCGTGGTCCACCTAGCATTTTAATCAGAACAGTGAGCTTTTCTCTTCAGCAGCCATGCTGTCCTCGGTGGAGACTGTTACGTTATTGGGAAGAAAGGTAACGATGCCATGTAGATGTGAAGAAAATGGGAAACAGCTAAGATAAATGAGGAAGTCATCAGAGATGCTAATGACAGATTGCTGGATTCCAGGGGAAGGACAGTAGGAAGAAGTGTCCCCAGGCATGTAGAACTCAGACATCTGCTGTGCACTGTCACATTGGAAAGAATTTTGACCATTGTTTCAACTTTATAATAACTTTTCAATGCATTAAAAATGCCTTGTCATTCAATGTCCCACTTACATATAGGAGTTAAAATGTATCGATTCACTGGTTACTTTACATGTCAATTTAGGGGTGAAAAAGAGAAGAAGCTGTATTTTTCTTTTTACCACTTTCCCGCAAAAGAGGGCGAAAACAAACACAGGTGCTTTAAAATTTTCCAAGGTGCAAACTAAATTACATGATGCCCAGGAGTGTGCAGTAGCATTTCTTTGTTTGAGCATGGAATAAAAGACAGATAATTAGGAAATTGGGAGTCTATTAATTTTCCAAATTTACTCATGCAAGAACCACTGAGCTATGGTGATATTTGCTTACCTCGTCATTATGCAAAAATATATTAGCTAATTATTTTGACTAATGCAATTAAGATATGCATATTTAGCATAAACCATACAATAGAAATGTTACAGTCAGCAATTGCTGGGTTGCGCTCATGGGTAGCAGAGAGGCAAAAGTCCCTGCTCAGTCTCCAATGGCAAGCCACAAGATTGCTACAACTCTGCCTACACGGTTATTATTAGTTTGGTTGCAGTAATTAATTTACTTTACAGCATGACTCGGTGGCACAGCCAGCAGTGGTATTAATTTTTGTTATGAGACACCTGAAGATGTCAGCTTTCGAGCAGCAGTGTCTGCACCTTTAATTGCCTTCATCAGTGGAAATGCAGTATCTCTTTCAGGCATCCAATTAAGAATGCTATTGTTATTTTTCTTTCCTCTCTAACCCTTACTAATGAATGCAGGAGCTAGCGAAAGTTAAGGTGATGGCAGTAGCCAAGAGGGGTATCTTTCCTTCTTAACCTGGGAACCCCACTGAGCCTTGAGTTCCTGAGTGACAGAACAAGGCTTTCGTTGAATCTCCTTGGACTCTATCAACCCATGGTCTCTTGCTACATGAAATGTGGTAAGTGAACCAGCCTGGGTTCACCCAAGTCCCTCTGAATCAGAACCTCATTTTAACAATATCCCAGTGATTTTCCCAGTGATTAAAGGCAGAGCCAGCCTTCCACCTACATGAAGTTGCAATGGCTTCATCAATGGTGTGATTTGAGAGTACGCTGGAGAGAAACCCAAGGACAAACCTACGAATCCAGTGCCCACCACTTATTCCTTTGCATTTGGAAGCATTTCAGCCTATGGGAGTTCCATATGCTGTTGAAAGAGACGAGGATTTTTCTCAGCTCTTATTTTACCCTGTGTCCTCTGAGACATCAAAAAGGTGAAGCAAAGAAGACACTGGAGAGAAAAGGCCAAGAGAGGAAAAGGTCTGGGAAAGGGTATGAGAAAAACGATGCTTTTACCTCGCAGTTCTGCCTCAGAGCTGGGCCCCGCACAGGTTCCCTCCTGGGCTCGACGAGCTTGTCGAAGGATATCGGCCACGTGTATCCACCATCCACCTGACCTTTGTGCCACATTCCCTACAGATTCCACCTCCTAGTCCCAGACCTCTCTCTCTCCTGTTTGGTTCTTTCTCCCTTTGTCCTTAAAGGGGAAGAGTTATATGGGTCATGTGACTGCCTTTATGCATCCATATTTTGACTTTCTAGAACTTTCCTCTGACTTATCCTGCCTGGCTTGTTCTTCTCCACTTACCCACATCTCATGGCATCCTATTTTACTAGAAAACACCATAAAGACTTTTTATTCTCGCTCCTGGCCATAGCTGGCACACACAGCTGTCCCCCAAATCCAGACCCTTTCATTTGTATCTCCATTCCACATCCAGTTACTGAAATTTTGTGTCTACTAAGTCAAGCTCAGTTTATTGTCATCTTACTAGGTTCTGAAATTATCTAGGCCAGCATAGTTTAGGAACACTCATAAATGGAGTGGCCACTAGCAATAATCAATGACAGGCCTCTTTGCTAGCAAAAGCAGCAGGATTAATGAGGAGAATACAAGTATTCAGGCTTATACTGTAGAAACTGTTATCTAACAAACTCTTATTATGGGCTGACTTACATCTCTCCCAACCCCCACAGGAAATTCCCGGTGAAGTCCTAACTCCTGGGTTCTTAGCATATTTGGAAGTAGGGCCTTTCAGAGGTGCTTAAGGAAAAATGAGGTCATTACAGTGGGTCCCAATGTAATATGACTGGTGTCCTTATAGGAAGAGGAAATTAGGACGCAGATATATACAGAGTGATGATGATATGAGGACACAGAGAGGAGATGGACATCTACAAGCCAAGGAAAAGGGCCTGGAACAGATTCTTCCCTCAGTGATTTCAGAAGGAACCAACCCAGCTGACACACTAATAGACACCTTCTGGCCTCCAGAACTGTGAGACATTAAATTTCTATTGTTAAAGCCACAGAGTCTGTAATACTTTGTTATGGCAGCACTAGGAGTTCTAATACTCCTAGAGTTGTAACACAACTCTTTGAAATGCAAGAAGTTTTATTCACATAGCTCTGCTTCACAACATCTAGCTTAATAATAGGTATAACATAGTGGGTGTTCCATAAATACTCACTGAGTGAATGAATAGATGAACGGATGAATGTGTGCATGAATGATGATCTAAAGGACTATTCCCAGGTCTTTAAGATAAGACATGTTTTGTTTTGTCTTTTAACTTGGACCCTGATGATTCTGTGGCACTGTGTGACATGTGCCTTCCATCCCAAACAGAAGCTGATTCATGAACAAATCCCTTGGAGAAGAAAAATTGCTAGTTTGGGGTTCCCCTTTCCAGACACAAGGGGCTTTTGTTGATCCTTCAAGGAGTCTCCAGCATCCCAAGGAGCATGAGTCAGCTGGGTGGCAAGCATATTTGTTTTCACATATTAGTCATATATTTGATAGAGTGTATAGCAAATGTATGTGATAACATAAAATATATTTTAAAATTACAAATTTGGACAGCTGTCATGACATTTGAAAGAGTAGATTAAAAATGTTGCTATATCCACTTTTAAATGCCGTGCTGAATGGCTAAATTTGTCAGCCTTTCTGCATATTTTATTTTTGTGTATTTGCTTTGATTTTTTAAAAAGGAGCTCACCAGGTGATTTCTGGGAAATTGGTCAGTATTAATAAAAACTCCACTTGTAAAAGCTAAATAAAAAGTGAGCCTAGGATGGACTCTCCCCAACTCCACCCAGTTTGTCCTATTTCATAACCTACATTGAGCAAAACAGACAAGAAACTATCAGGAACTAAGGGAGAGATTTAGCAAACAAAGTTGACAAGGGAACAAGGAAGCAAAATTTGGAGTTCGGGAATCGGCATTTCAAACACTCTGTGCTTAGCTTGAAGTGAGGGCACTGTTGCCTGCATCCCTCCATCCCCATCCAGGGGAGGGGCCGTGATGCTGGGCTCCTGTCAGTTTTTGCTATGAGCGTGTATCTTGACCAAGAAAAACCAGAAATGCAAATTTTAAACAAAGCTTCCCACATTTTCTATCATAACTTTTTAAGAGCACGACACAAAACCAAATTAAGCATATCAAGGGGCCAGATGTGGCCTGAGGGCTGGAATTTTGCAAACTTGGCATTCCTCAATACTCAAAAATGCTGGAAATCAGGCCAAAGACTTTCCATACCACAGTGGTTTCTCACCACACACCTCTCCTGAGGAATTTGGCTTTGGGGCTACCTTATATGTGAAACTCCCTTGTAAGTTTATGTCATATATTATATATTTTTAATACATTTTATAAAATCTTACAGTGGGAGAAACAAGCATTGGTAGAGATAACCCAGTGTTACTGTGGGGCTTTTTGTTGGTGGTGGTGGTTTTCATGGGCGATTGCAGGATGCGTCTTCCTGATTTTACTATATTGATTCAAAATATTAAAATGTGTTTGTTTTATCTGAACATCTAAGAACTAAGAGTGAGCAGTAGAGAGAGGCCCATGTGCATGGTGGTGGCAGAAGGGAGATTGCTCAGAACCCTAAATTTGCCTCAGATCACCAAGTGTCAACTGTACTGTGGCAACATTAAGTTGTCCTTTGGAACTGAGCTAATCCTTAAACCGTGTGCATATCCAAAACATTAGCTATCTTCTGTCAGGCCTTTATGCGCCACATGCTGAGTTAATTAACACAGAGACGCTTGATACTGGAACCCTCCAGAGGGGAAAGCAGAAAGAGGCCCAGGCCTGAGAACAGACAGAGCCCGCAGGGGGCACGAAAAACACAGGGGTCTGTTCAGTTTTTATTTCCTCCTGCTCTTGTGATACAAGGTCAATGGGTTAGTCAACCCCATTTCTGTCCCATTGTCTGTCATAATTCCCAGGAAGACATCCTCTATGAATAACGAAGCATCAGTGCATTCCAAATATTAAACATCCACGTGTCCAACATTCCCTCTATGATGGTCAGAAGGAAAAGTTTATCGGAAAGCTGGCTTGCTCCTAAAAATAGCAGCTCTCTCCTTGAAGTCCATTATTCCTCATGTCAACCTTATAAATGCACTTCTATATTTTATTGGAAAACATACTCAGTTTCACATTTTTACACTGAGGTGAATGTAAGTACACGTACAGACACCCAGGCACCTCTTCTTTTATAGTTGAAAGGGCGAGTTAATAGAGAAGCCACTCTATCACTCACCTACATCTAGAGTATAGGGTGGCAGTGTGTGGCCCTGAGGCTCGTGCCCAGAAGTCATGACACAGTGGAGGGCAGCACACCATTGGCGAGAAAGCATGTGGCAAACATTTTAATAATACTACAAGGGGCAAGAAACCTGTTTTGACTGACTGGTAGCAATAGGAATAGAGAAGGAAGGAACAAGGAGGGAGATACTCAACAAGAGGAAGATATAAGACTTGGAGCGTAACTGAATATAATGTCAATATGTCCCTGAGGTTTGAAGCATAGAAGCCGAGGAAGCTAGTCAGGGGGAGACAGGGAGCTAGAGAAGCTGGTGGAGAAGAGATGGTCCAGCACGGTGGCCAGTCGCCTGCTGTGGAGTAAGGCAGCGTTGAGTCTTTGACAGGTGGCCCCAGGGAGTTCTTTTAACCCTTTCTCTCTCTGTTAGGAATGATGACGACCTGTCCGTAGGATGATCACAAAATTGGAAATAGAAAATGAACATATCAGAGGCAGTAGTGCAGAGCATTGAAAAGCATTGTCTTTGGAGTAGACAAATTCTCCTTCTTAATAACCAGGTAAACTTGGGCAAGTTTTTAGGGTATCTAGGTCTCCTTCTCCCAGTGTATATAATTAAAATAATAGCATTGGCATTTGCCTCATTATTTTGTTGTAGGGATTAAATAAGATAATATATGGAAATAATTCCAATCTATACCTGGTATGTAGAAACCACTCAGTGTGTATTAACTACCATTAGGTACAGTATTTAGCATAGTATCTGGAACAAAATAAAAGCTCAAATAACATTAACCATGACAATGCTGATGGCGATGCACAGAGGTTTGTGCAAATAATGCTGTAATGGAACCTCAATAAGGAAAGGCCACTAGACAGAGATACAGAGCCACAGAATAGCAACGACAAGCAAAGTGAGAACACAAGAGACCTCTCTGGCTCATGAGACATGGGGCAGGCTGGACCACTGTGGTTGTCCCAGCACCCTGGGGCCTAGAAGTTCTCAAACACAAGGTACAGATTGGGGTTCATAGAAGCATGTGAAAGCACCGCAGTGCAATGATGGAGACGCTCCTCAAACTCTACCGCATCTACGCTGGAGCCATCAGGAGCTTGTCTCCCCTTAGCCTTTCTTACAGCTCACCCCACAACACCCCACTACTGCCGCCGCCATCAGGCTGGCTAATTTTGCATTAGCCATGTGGACTATCGGATGGTTTCTGCTGTATTTTGTTGCCCTTTCAAATATTTCTTAAATAGAAGATTGTACCATCTGGTGGACAATCTGCCTGTGTGCTATCTCACCTATCACAGCGTGGATTCTGCTCCTATTAGGGAAGGAGCGAGGCAGAGAGGAGACGCTGTTTGCTAGAATGCTGCCTCTGGCCGCCTGCAGCCCCACTGTCACTGGTCTGCTCCCTTTCCCAGTGGCCTGGTTCTGCCTGCACAGCAGTCAGTTTCTGTGTGCTGAGCAGATGTTTCTCCCACTCACTCCATGGCCAGCCTATTACTCATGGGGCTTCGGGGAGCAGATGTCTCCATAGATAAGCCTCTCTGACCTGTGCTGACATTTTACCTACATAAGCATCGAATGGTGGGGCAGCTACATTTCATAGGTGGGAGAGAGAGTGGCTAAAGCTCAGTGAAATTCCACACACAAAATCTCTACTCTGCTCCAGTGCAAAAAATGATCTAAGGTGCTCAGAATATTAATGATATCTAAAGAAAGAAGACACCCACAAATTAAGGAAATACATGTATATTTACATATATATAATCTTGGATACCTCGTGGACCTTTGCAGTGAGGCTTATGACATATTTGCCTTTTATTCTGCTCCAGTGAACACCAGTTACACAATTACACCTGGGGAAAAATGCAGAGTTGGTATTTTCGGTTAAGAAGATGATACCATCAACAGTAGCATTAAGACTTGAGAACATTACATGGCAAACCTTGCTTGATAGGAACAAAATCAGCTCTTTCAGTGTGTTTTCCTTTTGGGGATGAGGAATGTGGTCTTGCTGAGGCCCATGGCAGAATCCCAAATGATTGTCAAGTACTGCAATTGTCAAGGGGTGAGGAATGAGAAATCTAGAACCAAACTGCCTGAGATCAGACCCAGTAGAAAACCCTCTAGTAGATGTGTGACCTTGGGCAAATTGTATTGCCTTATGTTCCTTGTCTGTAAAATAGGTGTAATATTGTAATAATGGCTTCCTCACAGGGTTGTGTGATTCAGAACACTTGCAGCACTTCCTGGGTGCCAGACACTCCCCTAAACGCTTCATAAATCAGCCAAAGAATAGCTCCCCCTTCACTTAAGTAGAATTAGGGCATAGCACCAGTGCCCATTCTGAACTTGTACTAACATCTGCCTCCCATTACTCACGTGGCCACGGAGTCAATGTCCCATACTCCCAGACTGCAGAAGGCTCAGGGTGGGCTCCTTTCTCTCCCACACTACATGAGTAAGGGTGGCTGCTAGGCCACTCCATGCCTCCCACTGCCTCTTCTTTGTTAGGAACAAGGCAGGATATGAGCAATTTGCCAGATCAGCAGGTTAAAAAAAAACTTTACCACAAAACCAAAAATTGAGTCCAGCAGATGACCTGAAGTCAGAATTCTAGTTCCACTAATTTTGGATTTCTACTGATTACAAGGCTGATGGAACTGGAGGTGGGAAAACCATTCGTGGCTATCATACTTACCCTAATTTGCATCATAGACTATGGCAGCCCATCCACCCAAAAGTAGATTAGAAAGTTCTTGTTTCTCACTGTCTTCTCCTTCATTTCCACCCACTCATACAAGAAGCATGGGGGCCATTTCTCCCATCATACAGGTGATGCTTTGTGAGATAAAAATCTGAGCTAATGTTTATTGAGTAGTTACTATGTGGCATACATACTGCCAAATGCTCCACGTATGTTAACATATTTAATATCTACAACCATCCAGTGGAATAGGTACTTCATTAGTAACCCTGCTGTAAACTTGAGAAAGTAGAAGCAAAGAAAATTTAAGTAACTTTATCAGGGTCTTACAGCCAATAAATGGCACATTGGGATTTGCACCCAGGCAGTCTAGCTATAGAATTTTTTTTTTAGATTTTAGTTATTTATCTTCAGAGGAGAAGGGAAGGAGAGAGGGAGAGAAATATCAATGTATGGTTGCCTCTTGTGCATCCTCTGCTGGGAACTGGCCTGCAACCCAGGCATGTGCCCTGACTGGGAATTGAACTACAATCTGTTGGTTCACAGCCCCATCTCAATCCACTGAGCTGTACCAGCCAGGGCCTAGAATGTGAGTACATAATCACTATATATGACTCAGTTATTCTCATCATTCTTCATATTTCTACATCCATAGAGAGATTAACATTTTAAATGTGTATGTGAAAGCAGGTGGAACTCATGGTGCAAATTGCGTTCTGAAAAGCACAGTTTTTACAAGAAACACAGACAAAGGTGGGAATATAAGTAACATGAGTTTCAGCACATGCTTACAAGCCTAGGTTTTCCTCTATCTTACAGGTTCACAGTACAAGAGAACTAGGCACTGAAAGTGGGCAATGGTCTCTCTTTGACCCATTAAAGCCTCACTAGGTGAGGGCCAGCTCAACAGTGGATACAGGGCTGAGAATTCTATACATCAACCTGCCCTCCTCCTTACATTTCAGCCAATAGTGGACAGTAAACAGAATCAGGGGAAAAGCCGCTCACTCTCGTATTCGACAATGGTCATCTGGGTTGATTTAGCCTTCTTTGAAGTGAAGTAAAAAGAAAACTAATATATACAGATGACAGAAAAGAACTGAAGATTAAAAGAAATGAACATTATCCTAAGAGGAAAAATATGAAAATGATTTACTATAAGGACAAGATATTTTTAGCAAACTCTTCAATATTCTCAATAGAATTGAAGAAGTCATGGTCTCTATGAAACAGCAGCAGAAATACAGAATAAATTGGCATGAAAATTGAGCTGGACACCATAAGAACTACAAGAACACGAAGTTTCCAATGGCAAAATATAATCTAATTTAGAGACAGTAAAAAAAGCAGATCTGACACTGTCAAAAATAAAGTTAGTAATGTGAAGGACAAACCAGAAAATCGATTATTTTTTTAATCCTCACCCAAAGATACGTTTATTGGTTTTTACAGAGAGGGGAAGAAAGAGAGGAGCCCGCAAACTTTTGGTGTATGGGACAATCTTCCCACCAACTGAGCCACCTGGCTAGGGCCAGAAAATTGATTCTTAATGCAAAGGAAAGAAGAGATTAAAATGATGAGAGATAATATTATATACAGGGCAGAACATATAGTTAGAACTTAAGAAGGGTAACTATTCCAGAAGAACAAGAAAAGATTACCAGTACCAAAGAAATAAGCAAAGATAACATTTAAGAAGTGTTTTTCCGGACTAAGTTAGCATGCCAAAGGAGCTAACACAGGCAAAAATTGAAGGAAGAGGAAGAAAAAAATTAAAGCATCAGAGAAAGAAAGATGAGAAAATAAGAGAGAGAAAGTGAGGTCCGGGGTAAGTGAAAGGGAGCAGAAAAGAAAAGAGAAAAACGAGGAATTACAACCAATCCATCAGTCAGGCATCAAGCATCCCCAAAGAAGACAGCATCCCCACAAAAGACAGCAACCCTGTGGCAGGCACTGCCAGTCCTTGCACATGTGTCCCCATCCTGACCACTGCAGTGCAGGCAGCCTGTCTTCCAACTGCCAGCTCAGGAGTCTTTTCCTGAGGCCTTTCTCCGACACTTTTGCCACTTTGCCTGCCCTTGCGGACGTCTGCAAGTGCTGAGACGTTGATAACCGCCAGAAGTTGTTCAACCAGCGAGAGGCGGGGTTTGGGTGCTAAATACCCTGGCTCCCTCACTTCCCTGACAGGGTCACTTTGAGAAATGTGTTTTTGACTTCCCAAACTAATATTGCTCCAGGAAATTCCAGGTGTAATTCGTGGCATCTGGGCTGATAACACCCTCTGAATAATGCACCCTTTGTCCGCTGCCTTCCTTCCCTGTCTTGCCTCTTCACTGCCCTCCTTTCACCTCCCCAGTAAACTACTGGCACTTGAATCCTCGCCTCAAAGTTTAATCCTAGGGCAACTCAAAGTAAGATATCCTCAACAGAGAGCTAAAATGAGGCCAAATTGCCCTCGAATGCTGATTGTCAGAAACCTATGGTGCAAAGTATACCCGGGTTTGAAAGGAATGATTTAGGGCTCATGCATTTCATGCTCACTCAAGCTGTCATTCATATGTGACAATTAAAGACTTTCCCAAGTAGGCAATAACTCAAAAAAGAAAATCCTCTTCTTTAAAGCATCACTTGAAGATAACCTCCAGCTTTTGGAGAGACAAATCTAAAAAACTCAGGAACGAGGTATCTGTCGTAGTCAGTGGTCTACAGTCCTAACCAGACACCCCCTCCCAGCTCACAGCTTCACTACTGTGCCCTTTCCTGGGAGTTGTTGGGGTTTTTTAAATCAGTTTTCTCATGTTTCCTATCTTTGAACTTGTTATTCAAAGAAAGGCTTCCATAATGAAATTCCTAATATGAGCAGGTTGTGATAGTAATGAAAATAGCTAACATACATCGAATGATCACTAAAAGTTATGCACTGTGCAATATCATGTCATTCTCACACTAATCCCATGAGGTAAGTACTATTCTCATTATTATTCTGAAAGAGGAAACTGAGTCACAGAGACATTACTTCCCCAAGATGCCATACCTGATAAGTGACTGAGTGGATTCAGAAATGGCAGCCCGATTCCAGATTTCTTTCTCTCAATCACTAGGCTTGCCCTTTAGGATGCTACAAGGAAATTCCCAAATATCAGCCTTGTTTTACTCTCTCTCGTTCCATCATGGGCCATTTAGAAGAAAGAACAGAATGTGGATCAGAAAAGATTGCTGGATATTTTCTTCTTCACCTTCTCTTTCATTTCAATAGTCCCAATTCAATGCAGGGGATGTTGTGTTGACTGAAAAGATGATCCTATGTTTGTTGATAAGCTGTTTGCAAGAGCAACCTCAAAATGATGAAGGGTCTCCTTCTAGAGAAGCGCTATGGAAGAGCACGCCCTCCAATGATAAAAGTGTCTGCTCTCTGCACTGTCTGGTATGGTATCTAACAGCCACGGGGCAGTGGCTCCTGAGAAGGTAGAAGTGAGTTCTTAGTTTTGTGTGATGTTCACTGGTGGTGAGAGCTGAAGTTTCAGTAGCTCCCATGCAAGTTTCCACACCATGTTCTTCACCCTGGAGTCTGCCCCGGTGCTTCAGGGATTCTGCAAACATTTCATCTGAATTGCACCTTTAAATGTCTAACCACTCTAAACCATATTTGAAACACTCAAGTAACATGAACAAATTTAGGACCACTAACTGCAACCTGGTACTATCGCATTAACTTGTTTTAGGCCAATTCTGGAAGCCCACTTCCATGGCCATCTCCTTAGAAATAGAGTATATTCTGAGGTTACAAGGTAAACTTAGTAAAAAGAAAGGGATGTTATCATTTCCCTCTACCTAAATGTCTACATCAGAATTGTCTCCATGCTCTGTAACCAAAACAACAATTCATAAGTAAACAGAATAGAACTGGGACATGAGGCTGTTATAATGTGGCAATCATCATCCCTAATTCCCAATCTTATCTTTTTTGTGTTCAGCCAAACAACTTCAGAATTTTCTTTGAATGCTTTTAAAGTAAATTAGGTTTAAAATTATAGTTGCATAAGTTTGTAAGTTACAAAATAAATTCAAGTCACTCCAATGTTCCCTTTGCTGCTCTGCATACTTAAATGTCAAGTAATGCATTATTTGCAACAACAAAAAAAATCACTGCTTAATAAAACATTTGAAAATCACTGAGTATAGTGATGAAGTGCCCAGCATGGTATAAGGTGACCTCCTCATACCTCCACTGAAGTGTTCTTTCAACTCATCCACCTTGAGTTGGGTCTGTGCTATATGGCCAGGGCTAGAGAGAGAAGTGACAAAATGTTCTATTTCAATGCCACCAGGAGAGAGGCCTAGTGATGATGATAGCATCACCTTGTCAGTGTGCCTGAAGCTCAGCACAGAGGACTTCATTTGACCGTACAGAAGTCTCTGTGTGTGGTAACTCAGCACCTTTGGGAAGGGTGCTTGTTGACTATCTGCAGACCATGACGGGAGGGAAAAACAGCACCAAAAACCACGTTGAGGGCACAAGGTTCAGATGCCTATGAGCAGTTGCTAAGGCTTTCACTGTGCTTCTCTCGCTCATCCACCTTATTTCTATTTCCTTATCTTCAGAGCGGATTTTCCTCTCCAGACCACCGGCAATTTTGGCGGCCACCTGCCTTTTTCAATTGATGAGTGGCTGTGACAATGGCTGTTGCATTTTTAAACATATACAGAAAGTGTGGCCAGCAGCATTACGGCTGCAGTTGGATTTCAATATTTTAAAGAACACATAGCAACCGGGACTTCACTTGGTAAATGTCTGCGAAAATCAAAAGCTGAGGGGGAAAATGCTGAAAGAACTTGAGAATATGTGGTCAGAGCAACACAGAAGGGGCCCCGGGGAGAAATGTATCGCACTGTGATTCATCAGTGGGGGTGACCCCTCCGACAGGCTGGTGGCTTCTGCTTATTTGATCCTTGTCCACACTTGTTTATTGTAGGATAATTTCTCCAGCAACCTTTTCTTCTGTAACACCCTAAAAAAAAAAAAAAGAAAAAGGGAAAAAAGGCCGCTTTATTTTACAGCTAATTTGCTGTGAGCACATAGCCCAGCTGCTCACAATGAAGCAAAAGAGGAAATGAGAACAGAGGGAACCTTCTAATGAAGGAGGGTGGGGAGCAGTGAGATGGAAGAATAGGTTAGACGCTCTCCGTATGATTAAAGACAAGCCAAGAACAGTGGTAAGCAGATATGTTCATCTGCAGCCTAAGCACAGAGAAATGAGAGATAAAACATGACTGGAGAGAAAATGATCTGTTTGAGATGCCATTTTAACTGGTGAAAAGAAGCCTTCCCCACTTTTCCATCATGCAAAGTTATATTTGGGGTTTTGATCTTGGACATGTTACCATTGGCCCATTATTTGTAGACCAGGATACCTTCAAAAACAGACGTTAAGAATTTGCCATTCCATAGAAGAGGGTTCAGAGAGGTGGGTTTAATTAATGAGGTAGGGGAAGGTTTTGATGAAATCATTCAGGGACCATTAGGAAAATGATGTCCCGGACTTCTGAGTTAATAGACTGCATACCTCATCCTGACGAAATATTTCCTCTTAAAAATAGGAAAGATCGCCTTCTTTATTGCATGCTCGCCTTTCTGCCAGCCCAGGACACACACACCCCTGAACAAGACCTCCTCTAACTCAACCCTGGGGGCCATGTCAGAATGGAGTACATTTGATACTTCAGTACTGTTTCAAACTGTGGAGTGGGACCATCGTATGGAAATGAAGGATTTCCTGAAGTTCCAGCTCTCATAATGTGACCTGTTCTGAGGGACGGGGCGAGAGGGGAGGGGAAACAGCTTATGAGCTAAAAGACAAAATAAATAGGTTTTAATATTCAGCACTGAATAAATGTGCTACATCGGTCAGTGTGATAACAGTGCCAAAATAACTCATTTGAGCCCGGGCTTCTCATTTGTCTGCCGGAGCAGGTTGCTGTGAGCTAAGGCTTCTGTGAAACAGTAGAAGAGTTGGCCCATCATCACTTCAAGCTTGGGGCTCCTCTGCGTCTTCTTCCCTTGGTGGAAGCTGAGGCCTAATTTCCTCTGGCCCAGCTGGGGACTCCATGCAGGCTGGCCCCAGAATCCCATTCTGAGAATTGTTTCAACACCAAGGGAGCTCCTTGTCCCACCTCACATCCTGTAACTTTTTTTTCTTTTTTGCCTGCTGATCTTCAGAGGAAACCAACATTTTTAGTTGCTGTTTGATAGCAACAATGGGAAATTTCAAATTTCTAGGCTTAATTTCAAGTAGTAACTTGGATTTATTCCTTAATCATCACAATTAATGACAGAGACTGAGGGCCACTCTAGTGGACAGAGCACTATTTTTGGTACAATAAGATTTTTGAAAATCCTCAAAAATCTGAAAATAAAAAATAAAATGTACTGCATAAAACTGATAAAGCATTGGGCAGTTGACATGTTCAAATCTACCCATTTGCAAATTGGCACTGGACATACTTAAAAATAGGTCCAATAATGGTAAAACAATGACAGTAATTAAGATAATGCCAAAAGAGCACATCTCTTAGATTTGGAAATCTCTGAGCTTTAAGAATGAAAGTTTAGACTAAAGGGGTTATTGCTAAAGGGAAAAGGGGTGCTAGGCAGAGGGGAGCAAAGGGGAAAAATTGAAACAACTGTAATAACATAATCAATAAAATATACTTAAAAATTAAACTTTATTATTAATAGAAGCAGTCATTGATGGGTAAGAGAAAGCAACTTGTTGTAAAGCTTAATAAAGTGTCAATAGGTGGGGTCCAGATGAACATAAATTATTCTGTTTTTTAATATTTACTGTCCAATTGTTTCTTATCACCAGGAACTCTCAGAATGCTAGCCCAAATGAGGATGCACTTATTCTGTGTATCTGTGTATAAAAGCTGGAAGAAGGCGAAAATGTAGGAAGGAAGGGGATGGTAGAGTACTACACAGCTGTGAAAAAGAAGGGGATAATAGCTCTACATAATACTCAGTAGTAATCCCTAAGGTACATTTTGCTGGGTAAAAAAGTGACGTGGAGCCCTGGCTGGTGTAGCTCAGTGGATTGAGTGCGGGCCTGCGAACCAAAGAATCATGGTTCGATTACCAGTCAGGGCACATGCCTGGGTTGCAGGCCAGTTCCCATCAGGGGACACACGAGAGGCAACCATACATTGATATTTCTCTCCCTCTCTCCTTCCCTTCCCCTCTAAAGATAAATAACTAAAATCTTTTAAAAAAGTGAGATGGAGAAAGTAGGTATAGACTGTTACTGTGTATTAAGAAATGGGAGAAAGAAATGTCTATATAAACAACCATGTTTATAAATGTACATGTATGTATAAACCAGTGATTCTCAACCAGTGATTCTGAATCAGATGTGTGTGATTTTGGTCACCAGGAGATATTTGGCAATGTCAGGAGACATTTTTAATGATCACATCTGAGCAGATATCACCAGCATCTAGTGGGCATTACCCACTAGATGAGCAGCTATTACCAGTGGTCCAGTGGGTAAAGGCCAAGGGTACTGCCAAATATCCTACAACACACAGGATGGCCCCCACCACAAAGAATTATCCAGTCTAAATACCAATAATGTCTAAGTTAAGAAATGCTGCTCTCTGATAGCGTGTATACATGAATCTTCTTCTGTCTAAACAAGGGGAAAATGGGTTACCTACGATAGAAGAAAGGAATAGGGTGGAGGGCATAGGAGTAGAAGTAAGACATATGATTACACCTTGTTTCGAAGCTTTAACTTTGATATCATGTAAATATTTTACATCATTACTAAAAAATTAAATTGTAAAAAGAAAACCCTAAAATTCATAACAAAATTTACCCCACGAATCTGTGTTTTGAGCCAGCAGCAAATCGCACTGAAGGCACTCGGTGCGCTGAAACGCAGGCGTGGACTCCACATCCTAATGGGAAAACCCCTAAGGACTGCTTTGCGGGCTAAATTTCCCCGCCTCCAGGCTATTGTACAAACTTAGTGTATCTCGGACTCACTCAGAAAATCTTTTAAAATGCAGGTTGCTAGGCACACCAGGAGTGTCTGATTCCATTTGTCTAGGACAAGGGCCCAGGAATCCTCATGGTAAGCAAGATTCTCATGCAGATGGTCCAGGAACGAAGTTTGAGAGACACTTCGCAGATTCATCACAATCTTAAACTTCAAATGTGTCATAACATGATCTTTGATGCTTTGGTTCCTGGCAGTACATCCCCTTAAATGAATAAGCAGTTAGTCAACTGCTTCAGAAAATCTCTTAACTCATGTTCTCCCTTCCTTCAGAATAATAGAATAATAATAATCACAACTGTAACAATAACAGCACTAGAACCAACATACTCAGGAGTCTGAATACCATGCCTATGGTTATGTTCCCATCTTCAGTCCTGCCTCAAGGAGAGGAATTTAAAGTTACAGAAGCCCAAAGCTGTAACTCACCATCAAGACTACCAGCTTAATCCATTCAGTTCAGCTCAGTTTCTGACACAGCTGGACCCTTCCCAAGTGCCGAGTGTGATGATACAGCCAGCACCACACAGACTAGTAGGACCCAGGCTTTCCCTTGGAAACTTGTAGATACAGCAATGCAAACAAATTGACATAAATAAATAAAACAATAGAGTAAAGAGTATGCAAAAAAATAGAAGAAAGCAATGAAGGCGAGGACTCGTTTTCTCTAAGTTATCATAGGGCAAGCTTCTCAGTGGTCACAAAGGACCTGCACAGGGCTTTGAAGGCTGCTCCCCAGCAGGGAGGTCCGTTTGTGCGCTCA
Organism: Carollia perspicillata; assembly: GCA_004027735.1. Taxonomy (NCBI): domain Eukaryota; kingdom Metazoa; phylum Chordata; class Mammalia; order Chiroptera; family Phyllostomidae; genus Carollia; species Carollia perspicillata. Next base: position 10,204 of record PVKM010002237.1, on the reverse strand, counting down.
ACACACAAGGAAGCACAGTCCCCCAGAGCCCAGATCACCCTGCTGTCTTGTCTGGGGAGGCTTTTGGGGAGAATGAACTCAGTTTGTTTTAGACCACGCAAGCCTGCAGGAACGAAATCTTTTCCTGAGATCCTCCCAGGCTTCTGCAGCCTCCCCCAGGGACTCCAGGTTACAGTACACAATGCTTCCCACTATCTGATTCATTTTTGCTCAGGATTTATCAGCCACAAAAATGGGTTTAACCTTTTGAGCTTCAGTTTGGCACCTCCTGCTTTTCCATCCTCAAATGTTGTCTCCCACCCCATCTGGCTGTGGCAAGCCTCTTTCAAGGACCAGACATCTCTAAAATTAGGCATCGGCTGAGATTTATGCTGATTCTCTTGATTCAGTCCAGACTTGTCAACTTCCCTGGAAGCAATAAGATACTTCCATAAATTACTGCAGCCTTAACCGACCAAACTATTTTTAAAGGGTGGTCTATATCAAATGCAATTAAATCTCAATTGTTGCCTCAATAACTTTGCCTTCTTTCTTTCCTTACTCACTTACATCCCCAAGTGTATTTTTTTTAAGATTTTATTTATTTATCTTTAGAGGGGAAGGGAATGAGAGAGGGAGAGAAATATCAATGTATGGTTGCCTCTCGTGAGTCCCCTGCTGGGAACTGGCCTGCAACCCAGGCATGTGCCCTGACTAGGAATCGAACCGCGATCATTTGGTTCGCAGGCCCGTGCTCAATCCACTGAGCTACGCCAGCCAGGGCTCCAAGTGTATTTTGTATTTAGCTTGTGTTATATTTTGACCTCAGTTCTTTTTTTTTTTTTTTTTGCCTCTGGAGGAAGGTGAAGAGCAGTGGCACTTTCATTCAGGTGTGAAAATGAAGTCTCATCACCCCATTTCTCAATATGCACCCTGGTTAATCGTACATCCCTGATCTTGTCTCTAGCAAATATTTGGTGACCATTAATGGAGGTGCCTAAGGAACTGAATACAGGGAAAATTCAAGGTCCAGCAGCTAAAGCAGATCTCAATATCTCCATCACTTTCAATGATTCTGGCTCAAACACTAGTGAGTCCTCTCTTAACCTAATTGTGCTATAGCCCCTGGACCCCATGCCTCCCTACCCCAAGGCAACTTTGATGCCCCTCACCCTTGCTGGTGTTCTTAGTGGAAAGTGGGCCATGCAGAAGGAAGCCCTGTGCCCTATCCCCTGTGCCCTCCTCCCTGGACAACATCCCAAATGGCTGAGAATCAGCAGGGTTGGAATCAAGGAGAGAGGATGTGTGTAACGATGGGTCTAAGTCCATTTTTTGTTTGACTGCTGACTAGCTCTGAAGCCTCGCCCCCCTCCCACCCTTTTGCAGTGGTACCTCACATCTGGTCAGGCTGTTGAGAAAGTCTGAGTAGTGCTTCCTTTTGCTCCCAGCAAGCCCCTGTGCCTAGGAACTCTCACCCCAGCCCCGCCCTTTCCAGGGCCCTGGGAAGTCTTGTCGAATCTGCTGAGGGCCTGCCCTGTGCTCTCCCCCGAGTGGTCAACATTTTATACCCACTTGGTGTGCATGAAGCAGCATCCACCTTAACATCCACACCAGATGTGGGGGGTTCCACCTGCCTCTGTAGGTGATGAGGACAATTTGTTTTCTTCCCACCTGGGACCACAATCCCTCCCACACAGGTCAGTGGAAAGCAAAGATCCTTGAGTCTCTGTCATGGTGGATAGAAACCTGAATACATCCCCCTATCGGGCTGAAGCCTAGGAAGCCTAGGAGGCCGCATTGCTGCTTCTATAACATGCTGGTCGGAGACCAGAGTCCTCCCCTGGACACAGTCACTACCGAAGTCCTGCTGCCCAAGTCGTCTCCCATTGGGAGCCACCCACATCACATCATTCTCTCTTGCCACCCGCTGGCCCACCCTGCCACTAGCTCAGTGTGAATTAATATGGATGTCCTTCCTTCAGGATACTTACTGCCATCTGCCAGGTAAAGATGGTAATAGTTACATAAATCTATGGTGATTGAAACATGAGTGGCTCGCCCTGGAGTTGTGCAATTCACCATCCACAAAACCATCAGTGGAGGCTCTGTTCCACCAAAGCTGTTCCCAGTCCTTTCCTGAATTTCAGCAGAAATGTGAGCTTAACCTGAAGTGCACAGCCCAGCAGATTCCAGCTCGGCTGTCACATGGGTGTCAGGACCCCTGCACTCAGAGGAAAGGGGCTGGCATTACAGTTCTGCCCCTCCTCCACTGAAATTCATCATCCAATCCCTTTGTTCATTTCTATGGGGACAACTGACTTTTCGAGCGGGACCATTTTTTGTTGTATGGGACCATCCCCTGTACTGTAGGACATTTGACACCCTGGCAACCAGACCCCAAATGTCAGGAGCATGCCCTGGTTCTTGTGGAAACCAAAGTACCCCTGCCACATTTCCAAATGTGCACTCAGGTGACAGTGTCCCCCCACCCACTACAAAGACCACATGATAATCTGTTTGTATTTGTTTCTACTTCTAGGCTGTGCTCTTCACAAGGGCAGGCACCTGACCTTCCACTGATCTATATTACCTGTGCCCAGCACAGTGCCAGGTGTTACTAGAGTACCTATCATTTGATCCTAATTGAAAAAAGTCCCTATAGGACTGGCCCAAAGAACCAGCATATCATGGTACACACCGTACATAGGGCAAAGTCGGGTTGTCCCCCACATTACCTGCTGGGAGAGGGCCCATGCTGCCTCACCTCTACCAAAACTCAGGGAGCCTTGGCCTTTAAGTGCCCCTCTCAGGAGGAGGGCATCTGCTTGCACACAGTGGTGCACTCATCGGCTACAGCGGAATGGCTCATCACTGCAGGCATCTCGGCTCCTCTCCTTCTGTCGGCAGTTAGTCACAGGTGGCCTCGCTCTCATGCCCGGAGAACAGGACGGCCAGTACCTCCCACATGGGAAGGGAAGAATACGGCAAAACGTGGACTGACAAATAGAAATATTGAGTTATTCACCAAAAAAATTGTGGGCAGGTTCTGGATCAGGATTTCTGCCTTACATCTCGAGGCAGTGTTTTAAAGTTTCTCGAAGGATTTCCGTATTGATTATTTCAAAATCTGCCCTGCCACCAGTTTTTGCACAGCCTGTAGCTAAGAATGTGCAATTTAATTTAATGTGTCAAGTTGCCTGGGCCCCAGTGCCTAGATAATTGGTCAACAATTATTCTGGATGTTCCTGTCAGAGTGTTTTTAGATGAGATTTATATTTCCATTGGTGGGCTTTGAGGAAAGCAGGTTGCTCTCCATAATATGGATGGACCTTCTCCCATCAGCCAAGGGCCTGATACGATGAAGAACTGACCTCTCCTGAGCAAAAGGAAATTCTGCCAGCGGATGGACTTCAGACCTGAACTACAGCATTGACTCTTCCCTGGGTTGCTAGCCTGCTGGCCCACCCTGCAGATTTTGGACTCGCCAACCTTCATCATCACATAAGCTAATTCCTTAAAATAAATCGCTCTCTGTGCACACACACACACACACACAAACACACACACACACACACACACACACACTATTGGTCCTGTCTCTCTGGAGAATCCTGTCTAATACAGGATGGCTTTTATATTTGAAAATGATTATATTTTCAATGGCTATATAAGTACCTACACAGTGTTTTGGATTTTGCCTCAGAGCCAACAAAGCCTAAAATATTTACCACCTGACCTTTTAAGAAAAGGTTTGCTAACATCTGTTCTAAGCCAACTATCTTTATCCTGTTTACCTTTCCACTGATGGCGTTAGAGGATGGAATTAGTCTAACTAGGCAGTTAAGAGGGACTTATAAGAAAGCTTCCTTTTCTCATGAGAGGAAACAACCAGATGTGATGCCTGGAACTACTGCAGCCATCCTGCAGATGTGAGGGAAGCATGTGAGCACAAGGCAACCTCACTAAGAATGCCAACCAAAAAGATGGAAAGAGTCCTGAGGACATCATTGAGCTATAGATTAACACTCTATCTCAAAGTTTCTTGTTGTATGAAACAACAAATTACCTTAATGTTTTCATGCATTGAGTCAGAGTTCTTACTACTTGTAACTAAACACATCCTGATAGATCCATCTGGAAATGAGAATGTCAGAGAGATACCATTTCTTTGTTAAGGTCCCCAGTTAGTTCGTGGGAGAGCTAGGACTAGAAGACTGTCTTGTCTAAACTGAGAAAACTGAAGTTTCTAGCAGTGAGACAAAGCATGCATTTTTATGAATGGACTGACAGTAGCAAGGTAGAGTTAGCTGATTCAATTCAAACTGGTGCTTTGGGAGAGCTGTTTTATAACAAATGAAGACTGTACCCACCTTACTTGCATTTATTTTATTTTGTGTTAAATTTCCAAGGGACCAAATCATTGATAATATCCCCAGAAATAGGGACACATAAAAATACCAGGCTCTGCACAGAGGAAATGCACATCCCTGGCCTGCCATACAGTTTTTGCTTGTTTGATTTTTTTTCCATTACTAGGACAAACAATTCAAAGTCGCTAGTTATTGCCACATAAATATCCCAACCAGGCAAGATATTCTTGTTCCCTTACATGACTCAGATAACCATTTTCAGGCCACAAGGTCAGACAATTTTCAGGCAGTGAACCCTTATTGCAGCCTCTGTAGCAGTTTGGGAAAAGATTCTTACTGTCCAAATTTCACAAATGGAACAGAAGAGGTTAAATGACTTTCCCCAGACTATACAAAGCGCAGCTCACTTCATCCATTTTCACCTGGAGAACGGAGACAATTGCTGCATCCCTCAAGCCAAAGCTACCACTTTTTGGCCCCATTCCTTAGACAGATGGCCCCTGCCCTCCTACAGGTGTCTCCGCAGCACCCTCCCCAGGATATCTGGGTGCCATCACCACTACTCTCTTTGATCTTCCACGTAGAGATCTGAGTTCCTATACAGACTTGATTTCCTTTTGGGGGATGTGATTGATTCTCAGACATTTTTCAATACCAGGAACTAATGGGGAACCCAAAGAACTTACAAGCAATCCCGATTACCGCCATGATTTTGTTTTATTTCCAACATTTCCGAGCAGTGCCATTAAGCCTTTCGAGCTGTATTAGAAATGTCTGTTCTCTAAAAGTATGGCCCCAGACATAAAGGATCATAAATTTCAGGATGGGCAGGGGCCCTGGTGGTCTCCTGACTCCCCCTCCCACTCGGCATTCATCTTGTCCAGGTACCCCAGCCCTGCTTCAGCACATCCAGAGCTTATTGTTAGAAAGCTCTGTCTAGCATTGGGACACAATTTTGTCATCCTGCCTTTTTTACCCACAGGTTAAAGGTCTGCCAGCACGTGCATCCCTGAACAAACACAGTTCCTCTTTCACGAGACGGTCCCTCAGATATTTTAAGACTGCCACCTTGTAACCCAGAATTTTCTCTTCCCTGTGCTTCACATCCCCAGTTCCCTCAGCCTTAGAACAAGCTGCTCACAGGTTTGACTATTCTTCTCCAAATATGAGCCCCAGGAAATAAGAGCAATTTCACTGAACACTAATATCCTCGAACTGGCCCCCAAATCCACGTTCTACAAATTTCCATTATTAGCACTTCCTTTTATGGGCCTATTTCTTATGACCCTTCGGAAAGATAGGAGCACAAATTTAATTATGCTCCTATGATGCTATTTGGATCTGTACACCCTAGAAACTCCTTGCATCCCCATGACATCAGAGTGGGTTCACTTCGCAACACCGAGGAGCCCAGTTTTCTTTCTAACAAACATCATTCCCAATGAGCTGTTTTGATATGGGCCGATATTGTCTACAATTAACACTCAGGGTCTGATGTCAGATGCACGCTAAACACTGTCACATACATTTAAAAATAAGCAAATAACGCATTATTATATGTGAACATCTTAGAAGTGACTCTAAAGTGTCCATGTGACAAAAGGAGATGCTCAGAAGGCTCAGAGGCCAATTTGCACCAACACCAAGAATGAATAATAGTACTGCCTGAGGCCTAAAGAGTCTCGGAACCAGGGAGTCATTGAAGGCACAACCTTTTGGTCAAGATCACCAGCCAGTGTTAATCAACCAACAATAATTTTTGTGAACCGACTATGTGCTATGCAAAACAGTAATGTGGAGTGAGTCAGCATCTGAGCAAGTCTGACATGAGCCTAATTAGCCCTCGAGTTGTGACGCTAAGACATGCATTGGCAAAATAAGGCCACATCTACTAAGGACTAATACGTAAAGCAAATGATTAGTACAGAAGTTAGGAAGAAACCTAACATACAAGCGCGTACTACCTTCTCACTGTGCTACAGACGTCATCTCCTTTACACTGTCTAACAGCTTAACCTTAGATATCACCGGTCCATTCAGGGATGAGAGAAGTAAGTAAATGTCAGATGGCAGTACATACGCTCAGTTAGGTCTTTCTAGCACTCACAAGGGAAAGATCTCCAAGCAAAGCTGCAGGATTGAGAACTTCCCCTGTGCGTGGCTCTCAGAGCTGAAGCAACGACACTGAGCAGCCAACAGCTGAGCAGAGCAGAGCAGTGGTGGGGAAGGAGGAGCAGAGTGGGGCACAGAAGAAGGAGAGTAGGCTTGGGGACTGAGGGTGTACAGATGCCACCAGGCTGGAAAATGCCATGGGGCAGATGACCCTGAGCCTGTTCAAAGAGAGAATGATGTCACCTGGTCCAATGGGGAGGTCAGGACAGGCCAGCTCAGGACTCCACCCTCCCACTGCAAGGCCGTGTGCTCTTGCCTTCTGAGTCCTAGAATCAGAGTAGGGGAGGCCTTAGCCATCCTGTGGTGCAGCCCTTCCTTCGAGAATGTGCCAATACCACTTTGCCAGTCCCACTAGGACTGGAACCCAGAGCAGGCTTCTGATGCCCCGTCCATTCTCTTTCCACTAAAATCACACCCTCTGCCAAATCCACTTTCCCAGCACCCATCTTCTCACGCCCTTCTCTCCCTTTCCACTTCAAGGAGGAGCTTGCTGCACCCTGTCTGCTTTATACAAAAGCCTGAGAGACTTCCTTGACACAAGAGTCACAGGGCAAGGGAATTAAGCACTGGGGATAAGTAGCTATAAATAAAAGCCCTGAACTAGTGAAAGTTTCTAGATCTCCTTTTTATTTAAATGTTCCTCATTTATATGCAACCAATTCACAAAAGCCCACACATCAATCTGCAACACACCTGGTATTGTGAGAGATTGCCAGTTTGGCGGTGGTGTGCTTTTACCCCACAATAAAAACTACACAAAGTCACGCCCTTAGGGCACATCACCCCTTCTTTCCTTTCTCTTCAATGAATCCCCCAAACAGGTAGCTTTATAAAACACACCCATGAAAATGGACTCTGTTTATTCCCTCACATTCTAGGAACGTCTATCCAGACACATTTTTGAGAATGGGTAAGTCCAACAGCTGTCTCCGGTGGCCATGCTTGTGCCATACCAAATGTGTTTCCATCAGCTAGGGATGCTGCACCAAAGTACCACTGACCAGGGGCCTTAAACAACACACACTTATTATCTCACGGTTCTGGAGGCTAGAAGTCCAAGGTCAAGGTGTCAGAGGGTTCATTTCTTTTTAAGTCTCTCTCCTTGGCTGGTAGATGGGTGCCTTCTCCCTGTGTCTTCCTACATTATCTTCCCTCTATAGGCATCTATAGGCCCCTTTAATAAGGACATCTATTACATTGAATTTGGACCCACCCTAAAGACTTCATTTTAACTTAATTGCCTTTTTAAAGACCCAGTCTTGAAGTACATTTGCATTCTGAGGTGCTGGGAATTCAGACATGAATTTGGGGGGCACAGGATTTAATCCAAACACTTCCCTCTCCACCTCCCCTCAAATTTCATGTCTTCTTGCATGCAAAATACAGTCAGTCCATCTCAACACACCCTACCCCGCCCCCGCCCCAAGTCTCATCCCTTCCACCGTTAACACCAGCAGCTTTTAGGGCCTCCTCAACTCAGAAGGACTCAATTTGGAGAAAGAAGTCTGTTTCTCACACAACCACAGCACACACATTACTGGGTAATTTTGGTAAACCTCTATGGTGAGTGAAAATGCATTTCCTAGCACCTCTTGTTCAAAAGGAGCCGATTTCCTCTGTTCTAGGAAAGGACTACAGCTTCCTGAGGGTAAAATCGCTAAGTGGACCGCTCGAGTGAACCTTAGCAGTCCACCTGTTTTTCCCATCATCAATGGCACACAAGAGGGTATCAGGAACTATGAAGCTAGAAGTCATCGTGAAACCAAGGCTCTGTGTAAAACCCATCTATCTGAAATTGAGAAGTGATGGGGACCTCGCTCGGATTGAAAATAGACAGCTGCTTTGCATGCCTCTGCTAGAACAGCTGCCGGGGAGCAAACGGCAGGCAGCAGGAAGCCTCGACGGCACCAGTAGCATGTCGGGGACCACACTGGAGAACACTTGCCATCGGCGGGATTCCAGCAGATCACATCTGAAGGGGAAAGGCCCGGGCTTCCCATCATCACTTGCCACTCTTTCAAAGTTCAGCTTTCATTTCTAGCTAGCCCAAGGCGCGTCTGCAGGTCAAGTTCCTTTTCGGTGGTATTGCACAAGGCTGGGACCCTTTTCAGTATTGAGCCACGTTTATGTTTGATTCACACACCTTCTTGGACACATACCGTTTCTGAACCATAACATTTGAAGTGACAGCTGGGCCCTTCAGCCTGGCTCACTACCAGCAAGCAGAAGTTGCTGGAGGAGGTGAACAGAGGGATGTAGACAGCCTCTGGAAGCTCTGCCACCGCCCCTGAGTGTCATTCTGATGCTTTAAGAAACCAAAATCTACACTCAATTCTACAGAGACTTGAAAGAGCCAACTTAGGGATTTGATAAAGGGGCGTGGAAGTAGGGCTTTGAGGCTTAAGAAAAACAATTTTAATATACACACACATACATATATGTTTACTTTTTAAGAGTGAACAAGAGATGGCTTGAGACTAGCAAACATGCCCCAGTTTGCCCATCCTCAAACATTATTAGACGAATCTGTCATGTTGACAAATAGCCCCCACTAACAGCAGACCTAGCCGACAGCAAGCACAGGCAGTGTTTTGCTCCCGCTCCTCCCAAATGCAAATCGCGGAATGCAGGCGGCCTATACAGTGTGTGCCTGTGGTCTAAAAATACCCTGCCTCCCCTTCTCTGTAGGGATCTGCTTCCCAGGCGACAGGGGCCCTGAGGCTTGGGCCCTGCCCAGGGAGGGGCTGGGGCCTCCATCTGCACCAGAGCTAATTACCGGAGGACCTGGACGGGCAGCTGCACCCTGCTCTGAGTTCGCGAGCGCCTTGCAAGCCAGTGGTTCTAACTTTAGAACTACACTCCAAACTTTGATCTCCCAGCGCTGCTTGGCTTTAGGCAAAACATAAACTTGAGAGCTGCAACATGTTTTTTAAATTTTATTCCCCTGGCAGTTTTAGAATAAGGACAGGAATTATTTTCAAATGAGAAACTTTGACTACATAACACAGGCTTCCAAAATTAAGCAGAAACACATGGCGGCTCTTATTATTAAATTTCCCTTGGAAAACAATGGTTTAAATTATGGAGCTGGTGCGGGGGGAGCAGTTTGATAAAACTTTGAAATGTGAAGCCTAAAGTTTAAAATAAAAAAAAATTCTAGTGGACTTTTTAAAAAGATTATTATGGAGTTTTCCTAGCCATGCCATTATTAATCTCTGTCAATGCTTTAAAAATTAAATGCTTGGGATTTAAAGTATAAACGACAGTTTTTAAAGCTGAAAATCAGGTGCTAAGGGGTTTCCTGAAGCACAGAGAGACATTTGGACTTCCCAATTATAGCATCTCACCATAAAGCATGTCTTTCAGAAAATTATAAAGGTAGAATTTCGCTGTGTCCTAATCTGTCCCCGATTCTGTGAGGGAAGCAGGAAGCTCCCCGCAAGGTGGTGCCGTGCCAGCCACGCCAAGGGCAGGCAACACTCAGGTCGGCCCCAACGTGGGCTGTCGGCACCTTTTGACCTCAGGATAAATCAAGACTCTGCTTTCCTCTTCTCCCAGAGCAATTCCAGAAAGGGACTCGGGCAAGCAGGTGTTCTGGGAAGCTGCGGTGTCTCCGAGGCACTCTTTAATTCTGCCTTTCCTTCCAGGACTAAGTCAGCTCCTGCCTCCTCAGTGAAGCCTTT
>PVKM010002236.1:0-67053 GCA_004027735.1 Carollia perspicillata | reverse complement strand
CTTTGGCATTTTAATTATGATGTGTCTTGGAGTGGGCCTCTGTGTCCATCTTGTCTGGGACTCTCTGTGCTTCCTAGACTTGTCTGGGACTCTCTGTGCTTCCTAGACTTGCTTACCAAATTAGGTAAGTTTTCTTTCATTCCTTTTTCAGATAGATTTCCAACTTCTTGCTCTTTCTCTTCTTCTTCTGGCACCTCTATAATGTGAATGTTAGTATGCCTGAAGTTACCCTGGAGGCTTCTTACACTATCTTCATTTTCTGGGATTCTTTTCTTCTTGCTGTTCTGATTGGTTGTTTTTTGCTTCCTTATATTCCAAAGCATTGATCTGATTCTCCACTTCATCCATTCTACTGTTGATTCCCTGTAAATTGCATTTAGTGAATCTTGCATTTCTGACTGGCTCTTTTTTATGCCATTGAGGTCCTCACTAAGTTCCTTAAGCATCCTTACCAACAGTGTACTCTGCATCTGATAGATTATTTCCATTTTGTTCAGTTCTTTTTCTGGAGTTTTGACCTATTCTTTCATTTGGGCCATGTTTCTTTTTTTCTCCTCATTTTGGCAGCCTCCCTGTGTGTTTCTATATATTAGGTATAGCTGCTATCACTCCCTGTCTTGGTAGCATGGCCTAATGTGGTAAATTCTTATAGGGTCCAGTGGCACAGTCTCCCCTATCTCCCAAGCTGGGTACTCGATATGCACCCTCCTCTTATAGTTGAGCCTTCATTGCTACTGAAAAGTCAATGGGAGGAATTTACCCAGGACTGCCAGCTGTAAGGACTGGCTGTGACCACTGACCATGAACCTCCATGAAGAATCAGCTGTGCATGGGCCCACTCCACAGAGCAGGACTTACTTCATCAGGGCTCTGGAACCTGCTGAGTCTACTCCTTGGATATGTCACTTGTGGAGGTGGTTGGGTGGTAGAGCTCTGATGTAATCTATAGCTGTCCACTAGGTGTGCATGCTCTTGGGTTTCCTAAGTGGTGCAGGTCAAGGTCAGCCACAACTGTGTTCTGTCTGGGGCCACTTGGCATAGGCTGAAAAGTGATCTTCAGGTGGCTGCTACTTGTGCTAGGCTTGGAGGTTCCCTAGCAGGGCCAGGCTGTGAAAAAATGCCAGCTGCTACTAGTGCCAGGCCTGGGGCCACAAACCAAGAGGTATGTGGGCTGGGAGCATGCTGAGACTGACTGTTGCTTGCTTGAGAGGAGTTAGGAAGATCTGAAGCATTAAGCCATTCATTTGGAAAAGCTACTGTTAACAGTTTGAGTGGGCCTCTAAATTCAGTGGGGTGGAGCTGTGCCAGGGCAGGGCAAACAGTGTGAGCTAGGTTGATGGAGTCTCAGATATGCCCCCCACCTTGTCTCCATGGCTCTGTTGGGGAAGGGCTCAGAAAAAGAATAATGGCCTCTGCCCACAGTTCTGTCTGGAAGAAAGCTGTCCCTTAGCTCTTGCCCTGATGTCAAATACTTCAGTTCCTCCCCATATGCCACTGGTGCCTTTCAAGCTGCTTCCTCTTATTTTATGTGGTGGAGCTCAGAGGGAGTGACCAGAGTAAGTCCATGTTCAGGCCCTTTAATAAGAACTGCTTGGAACTCCAGCAGTTTCTTTCACCAACTCAATCCTTGCTGGTTTTTACAGTCAGATGTATGGGCACTTACCTACCTGGCACAAGAACTTTGGGCTGGGGGTTGGGGGAGCTGGTAAGGGGCTGGGACCCCTCATTCCCAAGATTTCCCTCCAAATGTTTATCTACCACATGTGGGTATGGAACCAGCCCATTCCATGTCTCCACCCCTCTACTCCTCCTACCAGTCTGGATGAATGTTGTTTCTTTAATTCTGAAGTTGCCAGACTTCCAGCTGAATCTCTGACAGTTCTGAATGATGGCTATTCTATAGTTTAGTCGTAATTTTGATGTGTTTATGTGAGGAGACAAACCATGTTTACCACTGCCTTCATCTTGACTGGAAGTCATGATGAGGTTATTTTTAATAAAAACAAAAAACACTAAACAGATTATGGTATACCCATAAAATGGAATACCATACAACAATAAAAGGAATTGAACTATGAACACATGCAGTGACACATGTGACTTTTAAAAGCATTTTGCTAAGGAAATGAAGCTAGACATAAAAGACTATATACTATATGATTCTATTTATAAGATATTCTATAAAAAGGCAGAATATAAGGAGAGATTCATTCTCTTAATCCCTCCATCATAGGGCATCTACACAAAGCAAAGTCGATTCATACTCTGTTTCACAATAAAAATACTTCCTTCCTATGATACTTTAAAAACTGGGGGGAACAGATCATTGGCTGCTGAGGTCTTGTGATAGAAGGAGCTGACTGACTACAAAGGGCTGGGAGGAGACTTTGGGGGTAGGATAGAAATGTTCTGTATCTTGGCTGTAGTCATAGTTACATGAGTGTATACATTCTGTCAAAATGAATCCAACTGTACACTTAAAAGAGTAAATTACATGGAATGTAAATTTTACCTTATAAAGTGCTACAATGGGTATACAAAGAACATACTGTGGGGACTCAAATGAAAAGTACAAAACATCTGATTTGAGGAATCAGAGGAGATTCCAAGGAAAGAGAGAAGCATTTAGATAGTCGGATAATGAGAAGTAGGACACTTCATGCTACTATTCCAAATATTACCATTTGGTTGGGTAACAGTTGTATTACATGATAGTAACTATGGATTAGAAAGATTTTGCATATAATCTCAGAGGTTTTCTGCTAATAATTGTTATGGACAGTAAACATGCCAGGTTTTCACAAACCAATGCAGTGGTCTGAAACCCTCCTTCACTTATGTTCCCTAAGATCAATTTAAGAACACACCCCTGCCTCAAACCACCCCCTCCCCCACACCTATACCTACCACGTTTAACTAGTATTTCCTGATTCTTCATTTTTGCTTTGACTCCTAATGAAGTAATTGTTGGGTCATTTCCAAAACCATGTTCTTAGATCATTTTTTAACCTTTTTAGTAAATAGAAGACTGGTCAGACGAGTCATAGTTTCACTATAGATCCTAATAGCTGATTAAAGAAATGCATATAAAAGAAAAATTGGAATAGAAATTTTCTGTAGTTTTACAGAGAACAGGCTGTATAAGACACACCGAAATAATACCACAGATGGCCCCCCAATCATGACTCTTACATTACTAGACAGGATACTTCTTTGTAACTATATCCATATGGAATTAAAATCCTGGTACTTAAATTTTAAATAAAATGTTTTGTGGAAATAATATTTCCTGTGCAGACCAAAAGTCCTACAGTTGAGCACATTTTCTAACACGAATACCAAGGTAAGAAATATCTGATTGCTCCTAGAATCTTTCCAGGACCTAACAGAAGTAGACTATTGTATTAGGTGCTGGTCTGTTCAGAGGTCACTTCTTTCTAGAGACCAGCAATGTATTCTTATCCAATAAGATTAAACCTAAACTCTGTGGAGCCAGTTCACCCGATCTACAGTATATCCAACTTTTTCTGCACTCTAGTGGGCTCTTCTGAGTTGTTCACTAGGCATCATGAAATACACGAGTTCTCGCTTCTGCTCATCTTGGATCAGGTTTCACTGAGACCAGCTTGCATCTATCATCTCATCTGCAGACCCACACAGGCCACCACTGTGGAAGCTGAGCTCGATGAGGTGCCTCCCACTAGTTACTCCGACATATGTCCGTCCCGAACGAACCCAGATTTGATGAAAATGTGTCCAGTCACATCAATATAAAACAACAATACATTCTTTCATTTCATTTATAGAGCTAATCCTCAAGTTTGCTTCTCTGCTCCAGCATCTAATATAATTTTCTTATTCCTACCTCTACCATTGTTTACAAACAACTTCAATCCTCCTATTACACCCTTTTATGGTTCTCTCCATTATGTCCTGATATAAATTGCTTTAAGATCTAACAATCCAAAAAAAATTTAAGAAACACTGATAAGATAGTGTTTTCTATAAAAATAAAGAAATTTTCTTATTCTGTTGTTGAAGAATAAGTAGATATTGTTTCATTCTTGATGTTGATGGATACATATAAGTTGAAATATTATTTAAATGTTTAAGGTAACCACTAGTGATGTAAATATGTAGTTTGTAACTCCTAAAGCAGTAAAGAAAAAAGAATTAAGGAAATCTAATGAATACAGCAAAGAGATGCAAAGAACAAAGAACAAAGAGAGGACAACATGCAGACGTAGAGTAAGCAGTAGAAGTAGAACCAAACTTATTAGCTATCATGAGGAAGGTAAATGAGTTAAACTCTTCCATAAAAGCCAAACACTCTCTCTATTCTCTCTGATTAAGCCAACACACACACACACACACACACACGCACAAACACACAATTGTATGGTATGTACAAGACAAAACTAAAGTAAAATGGCATAAAAATATATTTTTTAAAAGGAAAGAAGGAAGTAGCCCTATTAACATCTATTAAAAAGATAAAATCCCAGGCTGAAAATGGCATCACTCATGCTAAGACCCCATGATAACAAACCTGGATTTAACACCTGATCTAATTGCAGTTTCCACTGTCCCCATAAATGTAATGTTAATCAACCAGTCTGGAATTGTCTGGTCAACAACCAGTCAGTCAATCTGTCAAGTGGGACCTTTCCATCCCCCACCCTCGCAGAAAGAAGAGGCAATCTGCATGACAAAGACCTTTGTCACTTACCTTCCACCTCCAAGAAGATGCCCCATTCTCGAAAATAATCCTTTCTTTTCTTTTGTTAGTAACTCCCACGTCCCACTCTGCCTCCTAAAAACCTTCCATTTGGTACAACCCCTCAGAGCTCTCTTAGAACAGGAATCCTTAATAAATCCAATTAGATCTTCAAATTCACTGGGTAGAATTTTGTCTTCTTAACACATCAGAGTTAAATTAACATCAAGAGTATTAAATAAAGAAAAGAAAGTTGTTTTATGTCAATGAAAGTTATACTCTATAATTAATAAAGATATTACAGAACTAAATATAGACATGCCTAATATCAAATATCAAATTATATAAAGCCAAAGCTATTAGGAACACAACAAATAATTTTTTAAAATGTAATTGTTAGTAGGATTATCTTTGACAGATTAGACAATAATTACAAATATAAAAGTTCTGGATAACATAAAAAGCCATAGTGATAGATGTCTGTTAACCTCTGCAAACTGAGAATATACTTTCTTTCAAAATGTTCTTAGAATGTCTACCAAAACATAAAATAAAATACTGTAGGGAAAACTTCAATGAGTTATATAATATGGTCCTAAATATGTGATTTTGTAAAATAGTTTTAAACTTTTTAACTGCAATTAACAATAACCATTTGGCAAATTTTAACTACTCATTAGTAACTTAAGCTAAAAAAAAATAAAATATTAGTATAAGCTATTCAGAGAATATCAACAATGGGAGCTACCTAAGGAAAGGTATAGCAAAAGCTGTGCTCAGGGGAAAATTTGTAGCTTTGAGTGTTTTATTAGTAAAATAAGAATAAATAAAAATAAACAAGTATTTGATTTAAAAAGGTAAGAAAACTAAATTATGTATCTAATTTTTTACCTCTCAAATATTAATATTTACCTGACAAATATTAAAAAGGAATTAGAATATTTATTATTGACAAGTATTTGAGGGCAGAAAACCCTGTTGATGACTATATAAATCAGTAAAACCCTGCTTGATTGTAGATTGCCAGTAAACATCAAAAATCCCTAGCAATTCCATTTCAACAAACTTATTGTAATGATGAATTTGCTCAAAGACCTAGCTTGGTATTTAAACCATGAAGCCTAAGTCTATGAGCAGTTAAATGTTTGACAGGGAATGAAAAAAACTAATATCAAGAACAAAAGAATAAGGCAATACTGTGAAATGATTCAGGGGCCTATTATTAGTGACATGGTTATGCTGACATTTCTTCTGGAAACAGAACTGCAGAAAGGAACTCTCTGTAATTTGTACCCATAAGATTTGTAAGATTGGTTCCCACCCCCTGCACGCCCTGCTGTACTCTCTCTAATATTGACAGAAACAAAAGACAGCACATTGCTCCTTAACATAATCCCTGTCCCATCCTAAAACCAAGGCTCCTCTTAGCAAAATAGCTCCCTCAAAATGCATCACTTTATGGTTATCCGTGTCCCACTAAATGTACTTGCTCATGCATCAGAAAGTACAGGAAGGCATGTAAAATCATCTATCATTTAATTTCTTTCTTTACCCTTCTATGAGTATGGCAATACCATTTACAAAAAAAGTAACCTAAAAGAGTGAGACATTATAAGACCCCAATTACCATTTTACTTACTCCTTTCCCCCTTCAAATCTAGCATCCCCTGCAGGTAACTTTCTACCCTTTTCATTTTCAGTCCTATTCTCTGGATGTTTCTTGATGAATTCATTTATACTACAGCAGCAATAATGAAGTTTACCCATTAGACCTGTGGTCAGAGTGAATACCAGCATTTTAAGAGAGGAGGGGAAAATATTTCACAGTACCTGAAAATCCAAAACATAATATGATCTAACATAGTCCAGACAAGAGAAATGTCACACCGGTTACATGAAGTTACAGGACAACTTTAAAATCTTTATGTATTTTAACTTCACAGCAGAAATTGAATCAATAGATGATTAGATGGATAGATAAGCTTGTATAAGACAATAAATTTGATCTCACTAGTAATATTCTCCTCTCAAATGTTCTGGCAGATTCTATTATCTTCCTAAAAATGAAAGTGTGATTAAATTAACATGACAATTTCAGATGAGCCTTGAAAATGGCCTGAGAAGTGTTCTGGTTTATTTACAGAATCTTTCTGCCTGATGATATAGACAGATGCCTGGAGGACTTTATTGCATTAAGGCACAGTTCATGTATATCTTATAAAACTCTCTTTCTACTTTGACATCTAACTGTGCATCTGTTTTGGCTCCAGCAGTGGGCTGCTTAGCTCTCTCACACCATCTCCTTTTTGTCTGCTGTGTAATCTGGGGCAACCGAGGCTGCTGCAAGAGAAATCCTAGGCAAAGATTTTTAGCCATTTATACAACATACATTTATTTTGAAGGGGACGAAGTTTCCTTATCAGGGATGCTATTCATAATTCTACACGTGATGCTTCCTGCTTTCATTATCGAGCCTTCCATTTCCAAAAAATGGAAAAGAAAAAGAAGCAAATTGCTTTCACATTGTTCCCTGGCTAACTAGCCTCTCTGATAGGGAAACCTATGGTAAATCATTTGGAAGGTGTTAACGAAACCTGGGAAGACTGGTCCTGTGAAGGAAGGTGTCTCTACTCACATGCTAGAGGCAGAAAAAAAAAAAAGAAAAAAAGCAAGAGTTGTTTCTCTGGATTTTTCCTTTCCCTCTCTAATCACCTAATTGTATCAAAAAATTCCAGGTCAACGAATTAATGAAAAAATCACTATCACAACTCTTATTGGAAGGAAGTGGCAGAACAGAAAAAGAAACAGAAGTGGAAGAGGGAAGAGAGGGGACAAAGGAATAATTCCCTCTGGGTCCCCTCAGCTCCCTGTGGCCTTCAGGAAGTAACTAAGAGAGTGACTCCAGGGGGGCAACTCTGCCTTCCTGTGAAAGCGATGCTGGACTGCAGGAAAGGGGAAGTCTCTGGGTGAGGGAACTGGCAGGGTGTGCAGTCACTTTGGGACCCGGCAGGTTTCGAGGGGCTTCCTAAGCAATGGCCGCTGGCGCTCCGCTTGGCTGCTCACCACACAGCTGTGCCGTCACAGGGCTCTCTCTGCCACTCTGCACAGGTCTCTGTCTACTGCCTCTCATTAAACTAAACAATTATGTGAGGTTTACAAGAAAGACATAAGATACAGCTCATATTCTCAAAGAGCATAGAGTCTAATTTTCCACGGTCAAAATCTCGTACTTGGACACCTACCTGATGTACCAAGGAAAACTTGTGCAACGAAAGGCAGATTGAAAATCAATTAGTAACTCCATTTGCTCTCCTATTTCATTTTCTCCCACATTCCGAGAAATTAAACACCCATCTAATCCAAAGGTAATGGTAAAAAGAGCCCTGAATCTTCAGACCAATGTTTGGGAATTTGGCTCATTCAAGCTTTTATAAAAAGGAATGGAAGCAGAACCTCAAATCACACACAAGTCTTCTGAGGTCCCCGCCTCTGTCTTTAAGTCAGCTCTAACTAGTGCTTAGGTAAGTATATGAACAGCAGAAGTTTCAAAACAATGGGTCATTTAATTTCCAGTGTGTATGTTCTGTGATACGAAACCCTAACATTTAAAAAGTTGCCATGTATTATAATATACAGCTCAGCTTTTTTATGTTTAAAACATTCCCCACATTCCAGAGGGCTAATTTGAGGCCAAATGCCTGGAAAATTTCTTCTTTAACTCCTTCATTGACATAAGCCCGCTTGATATTTCTGTTGTCCTTAACCGCGGTGTTATGATTGGTACATCAGAAGCTCTAGGATCCAAAGAAGGTCTTTCAAAATCAAAGAACTGGGATGAAGAAAGAGAGCAAAGAGTCAGGCAGCTTTGTAATCACGTTCCCAAGTAGATACAGTCCAGTCAGCTGCTGCCTAGTGAGGCTGACGGAGAAGGGGAAGGAAGGGCTATGGGAAGAAGGGCTATGGAGGGCCCAGACCCAATTAAGTGGAGTTCTTGTGGAACCAGCAGCAAGGACCCCTGGGAACTCAAAGGTATGGCAGCAGCCAACAGCAAGCATCAAGGCCAAGTTGTCAGCTTCCAGGGGGAATCATCACAGCTGAGAAAAACCGTCATAGGTAATTTGAAGTTACAGGATTAGATTTCCTGAGTTTTCTTTCCAAAAGCTTAGTGATATTGCCCTTCATTTTTTAACCAGCATTTTAAAATTATAACATAGGGGTCCCTGGGAGAAAGTGTGTGCAGCCATGATTATTTAATAAAGCTCGGGATGAGAGAGCAAGTCAGTAAAATACTCAGGGAAAATGTGCTTTTGAAAGTCAATGCATTCTGCTATAAGACTGCTCCCTAAGTTAATTTAAGCAACCTGTTATTTGAAAACTGTTATATTTTTGGAGGGGTAGTATTGCCTTTTTTAGTCCTCTATTGAGAGAAATTTAAGTGTGCAAACATAATTGCCCCTTTTCTTCTCTTGTCCCAAAGTAGATGTTTCTTTATACTATAGAGGAAATCACAAAATACTCCAAACAGTTTGAATAGCTTCTTGCAATCCCCCACATAAACTCCACGGTGCTGGTTTGCACACTGTCAACCTAGGGTAAATAATATTTAAATGAGTATCCACTTTCTCAGCCAGGAGGACTATTTCCCTACCAGAATCTCCTTCCAATTTGACTTAATTGTGCTCTAAGAAGCTATCAGCAACGTTAAGTGTGCTGTAAAATTGGAATTGTATTCTACTTTGTGTTCATTAGTATTCCCTTTTTGTATTCTAAGAAGATTTAGGAAGATTTCACACCCCAGTAGTATAAAGAAATACTTCGCTACAGCTTCTGGAATAGTCCTGAAGCCAGGAGTGGGTTGGGAGAACCCCTCTACTCCACCCCCCACAACGAGGTCCATGTTCTAACTTGTTTCAAAAGCAGCTCATTAAATCACACTTTCTCTTTACATTAACGTTTCCAACTGTTAGTTATTCACATATTTTTTACCCAACAGACTGCTTTAACCACCCAAGAACAGGATGTCCCCAGAGATAGGCTTTTTAAAAAATAGAAATTAGAAAGTCATTAGTGGATAAATCATATCACTCACTGGAAGAAAATATTGTAAATTGATGGAGCTGAGGCAAGTTTCCTAAGGCAAAGAGAGGTTAGAAAGCCCAAAGGAGAACGAATGTTTATTCATAAATCCAAATGGAATTCATCGAAGCAATTTAGTGCCAGTTTAGAAATAATGTCATCCATCGGAAGTGCTACAATTGTCTTTCACAGTGGATTCATTAGCCAGCACTATATTTTGATTACTCTTCTTCGGGGACCAGCTTTAGTCAATTAAAAATGATTTATGATTCTGGGTCTAAACTGTAGTTTGGGGGGAGAAAGTTCATCCATCTAATAACAACATATCCATCTAACTTTGGACCGAAAATTTTTCAAAAATTCCATAATCTGATTGGTTGACATCAAGAGGTGAAAAAATATAAGAGCTTGATGTAATCAGCATGAATGTTCTATTGATTCTTAAAACCAGAAGGGCATTCTTTGCATTCAAATCTGTGGGACCGCACCCCTGCTGCTCACTAAATGCATTCGGGTTTCCCTCTGTCGGTCCTACATCGCTGGATCAGTCTCTTGTTCGTTTGATACCTGAGAGTAGAGACAGACCGTTCTGAGATTTAAATTAATCCTGTCCATTTAGTGAATGCCCGAGTGCTTGTGGATTACAACTCATTCTCTACATCCTGCATCTTAAATCAGCCTTCCCCCCAATATGAAATATGCCAGGAAACAATTTTTTAAACTAAAAAAAATATGTTTTGAACTAAAAAATTTTTATTCTATAAGAAAATGAACAAAATTAATATACTAAAAAGAATTCAGCCCTGGCTGGTGTAGGTCAGTGGACTGAGCACGGGCTGCAAACCAAAGGGTCACTGGTTCAATTCCCAGTCAGGGCACATGCCTGGGGTGTGGGCCAGGTCCCCAGTGGGGGCCATGTGAGAGGCAACCACACAGCGATATTTTTCTCCCTCACTTTCTCCTTCCCTTCCCCTCTCTCTAAACATAAATAAATAAAATCTTTTTAAAAAAACTAAAAAAAAAAATTCAGCCAACCAAACGCTTGATTCTTGACACCTTGTATTTTTAATGAGAAAGTATTCTGTCAGAAATATTTATGTTTTTCCCTTTTCACTACTCTTCATTATAAGCCATTTCTTTTTTGCTTAATTCTTCCTTCACACCCACCTCTTGCCCTATTTCTACCGCCCAGAGTAGGCCCTCAGCAAATCAAGCTTGGGCCCCCGCAGTGACCTTGTGCCTGGTTGTTCATCAGCCTACTCTCTCTCTCTCTCTCTCTCCCCATCACCACCTGGCATATCAGTACTAGAAACACTTGGAAAATATCCCATGCAGCCATACACCGCTCTATCCAAAAACTCCAGTATGGCCCTTGGATACAGCCATTATTGCCAACCTGGACTCTGGGAGTGCCACAGGTAAGTGCCCCAGGCCACAGCAGAGAAAGCAGCTGAGCAGGTGGGATCCACATCCTTCCCCACTTCAGCCAGAGCACATTCACTTTGTTAGTATATTGAATGTCTCTGTTAGTATATTGGTACTTCCATTATTATCTGTTTAACATATTGGCAAAATGTGATTTGACAGAGCATTCCACAACCTTGAAAATGTTTCCACACCATTGATGTACATACAAAGTGAAGAGTAAATAATTACATATATTGTTCAAGGTCCCATGGTCTGATCTCATCCTACTGGTATAGGTGGCTACACCATGGGACCCAAGTTCATCTGCAAGTTGGATTGCTTGTACTCAAATCCAGGGCCCGCTCCTTGCTAGCACTGTGACCTTTCCTCAACCTGTCACTTATCCCTTCTGAGCCTCTAAAATGCTGACAGGCACCTTAGCTAATAAGCTTGTTGTGAGGATTAAATAAAATGATATGTGAAACACTTAGAACAGTGCTAGGCACAAAGGCAAAGATCAATAGTGTCCATCAGGATTGCCTTTTGAGCCTATGATTCTACAAACCCCTCACGTGAACAGAAGTTAACAGCCCTATCACTGTTCCACAGACCCTCCCTGGCTTTACTACACCTTCCATCTTCTAGGCCCACATCCCCAACTGGAAAGGCTACCACTTCTGGAGGCTGCTCCGTTCTCAGCAAGAATGAGAAGGAAAAGGAGAGGGTATTGTGAAAATACCCATTAAAGCACCTTATAAATACAGTGTTCTCTTTGAACATGCTACCCTCTCCCAGTCACTGTTCACTGAAGTGTATATTGAGAAGTGTGTGCCTTGTGGCAACAGTGGGGTGGGAAGAAAACTAAACTGGAAGATGCTCATTTTTAGAGAATCCCGGTTGCTTAAGAAACCCTGAGCATTATTCACAGACACCATCCCCGAGCAAAGTACTTACAAAGTCATTCTGAACTATAATAATTTATATCTTAAAGTGAATGCTCCTTTTGGCCTGTGTAAACACTAAATGTCTCCGGCCCCCTTCTAAGAACAGGAGTCGAGTTTCTTCTTCTGGGCCAGCTTTCTTCCCCTTACTTCATTCGGTTTGGCATTGTTTTTTTTTTTTTTAAGTAATGTATTTTAGTATTTGTACATGCTTCTCACAATGCTTTGAGAAGGAAGGTACCTTATGAGCATAAAATAATGTATTCCAGCAAAGACATTCTGCTTGCAATTGCCCATGCAGCTTTCCTTAGCTTTTGCAACAGCATCCTGTATTTTGATCACTAGGAGAAGCTGAGTAATACACAGGACACTCGGGGATTTCCTCATCTCTGGAACTGCATTAGGTATGTATATTTGGGGCTGGGGGGATTTTAGTCCTGGTGAGTCACAAGAACCACACTTACTACACTTCTGTTTTGGTATGTTGATCAGTTTTATGAAAGCCTCAATCCTACTTGCCATGCCAGCTTCCTTATTAGATTTTCAATTTTTGTATCATTTGTGGTTGATCAGATAATTATAACCCTAGCTTTAATATTTTTCTAGTTTTCCATTCTTTAGTAACCATAGACAAGCTCTATTATGTGTCTGCCAACTCCAAAATTCAGTGCTTAGAGGAAAAGGAAGGATCTCTTGCTTTGGCTCCTAGAGCTGTAACAAGAGCACCGTGGATTTCCTACAAAATCACATCTGGCTTTTTGCCTTTGTTGTCCAGGACAAATCAAGTCCAGGAGACTATCCATCCCCTTGAAATCTTTGGCTGCATACAGAACACCAAGTGGGTTGGAGTCTACTTGGCCCACTCTGTACTCTGGCAAAGGAGCAGGGTAGAACATACCACTGCTTTTGTCTTTAGATCTTTCTTAGTGACCTCACATAACTGAAGAGGAAAAGAACCTTATGGAGTTTATTGATCCGCTGCTACTAGGTGTCAGACATGGTGCTATGTGCTGGGAATTTAAAAATACAATGCCTTTTTCCTCAAGGAGTTCACCATCTCCTGAGGGAGACACAATTATAAATAGATAAACTCACCATCCTTTGTTAACAACTGAGCAGAACAAGCCAGAGGATACATTTACTTAACTGTCAGATATCTCATAAGAAGGAGTTCCAGCACCTCCAAGACCCAATGGGAAGGGCCTCCAGACACAATATTTGCTTCCATGAATCCAGTAGGGAGTGGAATCAACATTCATAATTTGCCATGTTATCTGAGCCAGTCCTAGAGATATTGTCAACCTATTTATGAGTATAGAGGTTGAGATGCCCTAGCCTGACAAAACCAAGTGAACCAGTCAAAGAAATACTCCTTGTCACCCAGGGGTTATACTCCAAAAGCAAGCACCCTGACTTTCATTTTGTGAAATGTGACATGTGTACTACTGACATGGAAGACATGTCACAGCTGATGATAACAAGCCACAGCTGAGGAGGCCTTGCAATAAGTCTTTTACTTTTCTAGAGGCATCCCCTATGCTTTTTAAAAAAGTTAAAACCTGCCCTTTGCTTTTATGAACACTTTCCCTTTGGTTGTGGTCTCTTCACGCATGGGGTTAATGTCAATCGAGAATATTTTAAACTTCAGCTGAGTACCGGTCTGCTCTCTTTGAATTCTTGGACTGTCCCATAATGATAATAAGAGACTATTTGTGGATGAGCATCATCCATTCTTGGATATTCGCACGAGAAGGAAGAACTAACTCCTCGGGGAGGGTCCCAAAGCCGCTCACGGCTCTTCGTGCTCACTTCGCACTGGCCTCTGTAGATTTGCTTAGAGATGTGTAAAATTTTATGTAGTTTGACAGTCCCCTGAGGGCCCTCATGTGCGTTGTTTATTCTTCTCCGTATGTGATAGAACATTCACTCACAATTTTCTTCCTGGACAGCTTTAGAGGCTTGGAGACACTGTAAATATTTAGTTCCAAAAGTCAAAACTATCCACTTTTGTTCAAAATACCTCTGTTTGGAAAAGCCTATAACATCTGTTCAGAAGATCTTAGAGCCAGTTTCCAAACTAACACAAACTATACAGAAAAACACAACATGATATCACCTGTAAGAGAAGAAGATGTGGACGGTGTGGGGGCAGGGCCTGGTCTGGAACCCAGATGTATCCGTTAGAATGTTTGGGGCTACAGAAGAAGAAATGGCTTCATCAGTTGGACATGCTTATTTTCTCCAGATGAAAGAGTTTAGAGGTAGAGAAGTTCCAGGATTAATTGATGCAGCAGCTTAAGGACATCCATCCACTAGGACTCAAGTTCTTTCTGCCATTCTCAACGGGCTTTTTTCCTCAGTCTGTGTCTCCACAGTTGCAAGCTGGCTGCTGCTGCTCCGAGCCTTGTATCCCACCATTCAATCTTAGGAAAGCAGAGCAGAGTGCACTTCTTTCTTATCCCTTTTTTACAACAAAGTACACTTTGACAGAGGCCATTACGTAGAATTATCTTTATATCTGGAGAGAATTCTGTCACAAGACCATTCCCAAAGCAATTAACAGCAAAATAACGGAGTGACCAGTGTTGGCTTAGACCAGTCGTTACCTAACTTCCTGAGGCTGGGGCAGTGCTTGAAGTTCTTGGCTGCCCAGGTTCTGAACAAAATGGTAGGGAAGTGGAAATTACTGTCGGGTAAACAGTCGAGTGTCTACAGCACCAGAGAATACACGTACTTTGACGTTGATTTGGATCCAGTGTCTTCAGTGACTGCTTTACGGGTCAGAAAAGAAGGCACTCTGAGGGGCTGGCGAAGCCCAATGGCCCTGCAGTGAGGACACCTGCGTTTGAAGCCCAAATCTGCCCATAATGAGCTGCATGGCTTCACACAAGTTACTTAAACTTTCTGTGCCTAAATTTCCACATGTCTACAATGTCAGAAAAAAACTCCACCTGCCCCACAGAGTAGCTGTGTAGATTAAATTAAATAATATTCATAAGATACTTAGCAGAGTATCTAGCACCTGGTAAAGATTAGTAATTGTTGTTAACAAAATCTCACTCCAAAAACTAGATCTCTAAACACTAATACCTAAAATGATTTAAGAATTATATTTTTCATGCTGCATTAAAAAGAAACAAACACAGAAATAAAAGGCCACCAAAAATATCTAGAGGTGGGGAAGAGGAGATACCTGAGTTCAAGTGTGTCAGTAAAAGCCTAACAACACCAGTGCACACCACTTGAATTTTAAGTTCATGTTAAACCTGTGGGTATTAAAGCATTTCATTTATTTTAGGAATCAAAAAGAAAAGCATATTTAGCAATTAGAAATAGCAGTATGGATTCAAGAATAAGTTTGCCATCTCTTCAGAAAATATCAAAGGGAAAGATCACATGTTTAAAAATGTGTGTGTGGGGTCACGGTCCCTCTCTCTCGCCACCCTCTCTCTGGCTGTCATTCCTCTCCTTTATTCATTTGGTGACTGCACCCTATAAAAATGCTTCAAACCAAAATCCTTATGTCTCTCTCCTCCTCTTTCCTTCTCACAAACACATTTACCAAGAGACTTAAACAAATGAGCAGGAATTTATAAACTCAGCTTTAAAATCAGGGACACTGAAGTAAGGCATGCAGATTCTCAATTAAACATTGTCTTCAAACTGCAGCTGTGTTCATTGTCAGAATGAATGGCCCCTTGAAATACATTTAGATGACTTTAGACCATCACCTTCTCAATCTTTGCCATACACTAGATGTAATTATTTACTACAGAGAATGTCTAATTTACTCGGCTACATGTTTTCTGGTTTGATCTTAAGTGGATTTGACACCTTAGAAAAGAGAGCTAAAATGGTTCGCCCATCAAAACAAAAAGATGAACAGGCTCAATCAGTGCTGCTCACTAGCTGCTCTTTGCACCAAGACCAGCACCCTTGTCTCGTCCCTGATGTATGACGACATAAATTAGAATTTTAAATGGTACTTGTAAATGTTATTCGTAGCCTCATTTGAAATGTGCTCTGAGAAACTTTCAGTCCGGTGCTAAGCTCTTAGAACATCAGTGTGTTTCTGGTTTGAATATGACAAACAAAATAGCAAATCTCTCCTCACGGTTTTTATAAATCCCTGAAGCAATTTTTGAAGCTTGGAAAAATGATTTTGAAGTTTTTCATAAGCTCCTTATGAAACTTATTCTATGACTTTTCCCAGAACCAAGGACCTTGAGCCAAAAGACAGATAGAAAACCTAGAAAGAAAGCATACAAAATCTAAAGCAAAAGTGCAAATCTCTGAATCATATAATACAACATCTAGTTTTCCACACCAAATGTAAGTTTGCCATATGGACATAATAAGGGGAAAATTCCAAATATAATCACCATGGATTTTTTTCTCTGGGGACCTTAGATGTTAGTCCATCCTTACAAAAAACAAAGGATAACTAATAATATACAAAAAGTTAGTTGTTAATCAAACTCAGAAGAAGACAAAATAACATTTTGTATATAAGCAGACAGTTAAGAAACCTTAGGTGTTCCATGCAGAAAGTGTTCATCCAACATAAAACCAAAATTGGGCAAAAATTCAGGGCGATCTGAGAAAAGAATCAATACCAGTTAGGGCAAGAATTAAAAATGACACCATCTAGGCCTGTTCTTGTTTAGGAATGTCAAAAGAAAAGATCTATAATAATTTTTTGGCTTTTCTTTAAAAGAATTTTTTTCTTACTTCTTTGTTCTGCAAGGAAAAAAAACCAGTAATTAACAAACCACAGATGAGAGTGATTTCTCTCGTATAACACAACAAAATATGCCACCCAAGACCACAGTTGCTGCCACCTTCACTCAGCATGCCTGATTTTCCCATCGCTTCTTTAAAACTCCAGACCTTAAGGAAGGTGCAGGGAGTTGTCACTTACGGTACCTTAGAGACCATCTAACCGAGATAAGAGTTTGATAGATATTATCTAGTCACCCTATCTACAAAGACAACGAATAACAAGCACCAACTCTGTGAAAGAGTCTAGATTGTGCTATCGGGAATAAAAAATGTATGAGTTAAGACCTTTTTCCTACAGTAATTTGCAACAAGGGAAATGATTATATATACAAATAAGTTGTGTGAATAAATGTTACAGTAGAGTTCCTCATAATTTGAAACTTCCAGCAACATCTATTATTTCTTTTGAATGAAAAGAGTTTGTTTTCATTTGGTTTTACCTCTTCACTCTCCCAAACTTTGACAATAGAGGTGATTGCAAATCCTGCCTGGGAGATGGTAGGAAGGCCTGAAAACCTGGCAATTCCAGCACTAACAATGATCCTCAGAAAAGTATGGAAGATGCCCCCTTCAAGTTAGACTCCCCATAGAATACAAGCAGCATAAGGGTGGACAGCATGTCTGCCATATTCATAACTATTTCCCTAGAACAGGGGTCCCCAACCCCCAGGCGGCAGACCTGTACTGGTCCAGGCCTGTTAGGAACCAGGCCACACAGCAGGAGGTGAGCTTTAATGTAATGCACTTAAGTCATCCTACAAACATCCCCCACCTCCTCAGTTCATGGAAAAATTGTCTTCCACGATACTGGTCCCTGGTGCCAAAAAGTTTGGGGACTGCTGCCCTGGAATCTAGAAAAATGGCTAGAACCTAGCCAAGTGTTCAATTAAAATTGTTTCCATTACTGTTAGATCATTCTGTGGAGGTTTTTTGGGGGGGAAACATGTAGAATATGATAGGGCTATTTAGTTAAGTTCGCTGCTGTACTTTAAATTGTTCAGCCTTGTTCTGGGAGATGAGGACAGGGTGCTGAAGAGCCGAGGCTAGTGGAGGAGGTATCATTGCAAACTTGGATCTGGACGCACACTGAAACCAATGGGGTGGACAGACGTACAATAGGTATAGGATGCTAACAAGTTAACTCAACAAAGTAAAGCGCGGGACTCAGGATATGAGTAAGTCAGGGAAGCCTGAGGAGGA
This sequence comes from Carollia perspicillata, assembly GCA_004027735.1. NCBI lineage: Eukaryota > Metazoa > Chordata > Mammalia > Chiroptera > Phyllostomidae > Carollia > Carollia perspicillata. The sequence continues at coordinate 48,930 of PVKM010002236.1, read as the reverse complement.
ACCAGCGCGAGCAACTAGAAGGGAAGCCTGAGAAAATGCCTGAGATGGAGCTGCGGCTCCTCTGTGGTATATGGGTCCGCTCCCTGAGGTTCAAGAGCAAGGAAACAAGTGAGTGTTGATAATTGCTTTGTAACTTATCCCACATCAGACCTAAGTGCATTCTCTAAGAATCCAGTTAATCAAAATAAATACACAAAAGTCAACAGCATTCATTGGAATGAACAATTAGAAAATACTTTTTTTATCCTTGCCGGAGGACATCTTTTCATTGCTTTTAGAGAGAGAGTAAAGGAAGAGAGAGAGAAAAAATTGGTGTAACAGAAATGTCAATTGGTTGTCTCTTCGAGGCTCCCTGAGTGGAGATCAAACCTGCAAATTTTTGTTGTATGGGGTGAGGTCCCAACAAACTGAGCCACACTTGCCAGGGTAAAAATACATTTTTAATATCTAATTTGAAATAACAACAAAACTATAAAACTAACAAAAATGTTTCATACCAATTTAAAGAAAACTTTACCAAGAGAAAAGATCAGAATAAATGGAGTGAGATAACATAGTCCTGATTTTAAAACTCAATATTTTAAAACTATCAATTCCCTCATGGTAATTTGTAATTTAAATATAATTTTGGTCTATATCCAACTGAATACTTTTCACACCTGATAAATTGTAACATTCATCTAGAAGACAAAATTTAGAAAAGAGCCAAGAAATAATTTTAAAAAGAACAGCGAGTAGAAATTTTAACACTTTAAATTAATTAAAATACTCTGCTATTGGTACATTAATAAATGAACAAACAAATGCAAATATCAGAATTTGAACACTTATATACATATAAATTTAATAAATGAGAAATATGGCATGTGAACTCAACAAGGAAATGATAAATTATTCAAAAATAGTCTTGAAAATAAGCTGTGTAGGAAATCAAAGATGGCAGGGGAGTAGATGAAAGCTACACTCACCTCATCTTAGGAACAAACTGGGATTACAACTAAACTACAGAACAATCAACCTTAATAACCAACAGAAGACCAACTGAGCAGAAATCTCCTAACCAAGGATTTACAGAAGAAGCTGCACCTAGACTGTTAGGAAGGGTGGAGATGAGGAAAGGGCCGGCGCTGCTCCCAGGGATGGTGGCTATGGGTCCAGAGGGATATCTCAGCTGCAAAGTTTTCCCCTCGAGAGAGTGGGGTCCCGATCCCATACCAGGCTCCCAAGCACAGAGCACCAGAGCCAGGAAGAGGTGCCCACATAACATCTACCTGTAAAGATGAATGAGATTCTGTTCACCAAGGAGAGACAAGAGTCTGCTAGAGGCACAGGTGCCCTCTTGCAGGGCCAAGGCACACGATTTTGATCACAGCCACTCACCCTGAACTCTGGTGGGGGGCACAGGAAGAGCAGACTAAAGTTGTGTGGGAACAGATTGGGGGTTGTGGCTCTGGGGAGAGAGCTGAAAGGACAGACACCAGGATCCCTGTGCTGACCCCACACCACAGATGCCATTTTTCTTGGGCAGACCACTTCCCCACTTACAGCATCAGCCTGAAGAAATGCAATAGCCCCACACTCTGGTCTCCCTGTCATCCTACCCTGCAGAGCTTATGCCCTGTGGAGGAGTCAGCTATCTGGACCAGGGAGCAGAAGTTGGGCAGACTCAGTGACTGAGTTGTTTGGCTGTGGAGCAGAGGCCACACCTCCCACCTTCCCTGAAGCCTGACCAGCACCTCCCCTCAAGGGAGATCTATTAGCCCCATCTTCTCCAATCCCAATGGTCTCACTCTGCTGAGCTGTTTCCTTCTGGCAGAATCTGGGACAGACTGAGTTATGTGGCTCTAGGACAGAACCACTTTTTCCTCCCCTGCCTGACTGGAGCAGAGCCCTCCCTTTACATGGCCAAATCTTGGCAAATTCTACTGACTTCACCCTGATTACTCCCTGAGACCCCACACCAACACAAAGGTATGTGAGCACCCAGGGGGTGACAGCTAGACTTGATATACCTCAGGCATTTGTTGAGTGGCCTCAAATCCCAACCTGGCACCAAGTTTAAACTTTTATCAATCTGTTGGACACCACTCACCACTACCAGGTAACTCACCAAGAACTTACCTCATACAACTTGAGTACTACTAGAGGCTTTTTCAGTGACTGAGCCTAACAGGTTCCTGGAAGGTGGAGGCAGGCAGAGGTGGATCTCAGGGTGCTTTGGGACTTTTGCTGACCAGCCTCTGGGACCAGTACTGGTAAAAGCCAGCCTTGGTGCACAGCTTGGTTCTTCCTCTGCACACCTAGTCCCTGAAAACTCAGCTTCAAACTCCATCACTTGTAACTCCAAACAGGTTACCGAGGGACAGTCACAGGCAGCCTCTGATATTGGTTTGCACCAGTGTGTTTCCCAAGAGGCCCAGAACCAAAACTCTCAAAGGCCAGCTTCAGACAACTTCAGAGCAGGATCCAGTAAGTTTCACAAGAGACATATCCAAAGGGAGATCTCGGCAAGCACTAGACCCTGCTGAGGCAAAGTCTGCTTCTTATGGGCAGCACCCGCACAGCAGCTCACATGTCACAGTCAGAGATGAGCCTCACAGTCAGTCAGCCTGAGGGTCAATCTCATGCACTAATAGGCCAATAGCAATCAACATTCAGTTTCAACAGAGGGGCCAACATAACAAGGGACACTCCTGGAGCACCCAATCTCCTTAATCAGGTGATTAAGGAGACTATACCACCAGACCCCACAGGACATCTAGTACATAAGACCACCATATCAAGACTGGGAGTCATAGCAGATCTATCTAATACATAGTAACACAAACAGGCAGCCAAAATGGGGAGACAAAGAAACATGCTTCAAATGAAATAACGAGAGAAATCTCCAGAAAAAGAAATAAGTGAAATGGAGGCTAGCAATTTATAAGATATAGATTTCAAAGTAATAATTATAAGAATGCTCAACAGCACAAAAAAGGACATAGAAACCATTACAAAAGAACCAGTCAAAAACGAAGGACACAATATGAAATGAAGAATACACTGGAAGAAATAAACAGTAGGTTGGATAAAGCAGAGGACAGAATCAGTGATAAGAAAGACAAGGTAGCAGAAAATACCCAATCAGAGCAGGAAATAGAAAAAAAATTTTTTTTAAATGAAGATAGTTTAAAGAACTTTGGACACAACATGAAGTGTAATGGCCCCTGCATCATAGGTGTACCAGCAGGAAGAGAAAGAGAGCAAGGGATTGAGAATCTTTTTGAAGGAATAACAACTGAATAGTTTCCTAAACTGGTGAATGAAAAGGAAACACAAGTCCAGGAAACACAGAGAGTCCCAAAACAAAAGAACCCAAAGAGGCCCACACCAAGATATATCATAATTAAAATGCACAGATTAAAGACAAAAAAGAATCTTAAAAGCAGCAAGAGAAATGCAGTTAGTTATCTGCAAGGCAACTCCCATAAAACTGACAACCGATTTCTCAACAGAAACATTTCAGACCACAAGGGATTGACATGAAATATTTAAAATAAGCAAAGCAAGGACCTATAACCAGTACTACTTTACCTGCAAAGCTATCATTTAAAAATGAAGGAGAAATAAAGAGCTTCCCAGACAAGAAAAAAACTAAAGGAGTTTATTACCACCAAACCAGTATTACAAGTAATGTTAAAGGGTCTTCTTTAAGAAGAAAAAGAAGAAAGAAAAAACAGAGTAGCATACTTAAAAGAATAAAATGGAAATAAATATGTACCTATCAATAATTACTTTAAATGTAAATGGCTTAAATGCTCCAATCAAAAGACATAGGGTAGTTGAATAGATAAGAAATTAAGACCCATATATATGCTGTCTAGAAGAGGTCCACCTCAGAATGAAAAATACAAACAGACTAAATGTAAGAGGATGGAAAAAGCTATTTCATAAAAATGGAAATTAAAAAAAAGCTGGATAGCAATACCTACATTTGACAAAACAGACTTTAAAACAAATGTTATAGTAAGAGACAAAGAAGGACACCATTACCTATGGATAAAGGGAGCAATCCAACAAGAGGACATAACTCTTGTAAATATTTATGCACCTAAATATGTAAAGCAAATCTTGATGGACATAAAAGAATAAATCTACAGTAATACAATCATAGTAGGTGATTTTTAATACCCCACCCACATCAACAGATAGATCTTCCAGACCAAGAAGTCAGCGAGAACACAGTGGCCTGAAATGACACATTAGATTGGATGTATTTACCCCTATTTTTCACACTATAAGACACACTTTTCCCCCAAAATTTGAGAGGAAAGGGGGGTGCATCTTATAGTCTGAATGTAGCTTTATATTTACAGTAGTGAAATATTATGTTATTTATGTTATTAAATATTTTACCACATTTTTTACTTCAAAATTTTTTTCTATTTTCCTCCTCCAAAATCTAGGCGTGTCTTATGGTCCAAAAAATATGGTAATTAATACCTTCAAAGTATTTCACTCAAAAGCAGCAGAATACACATTCTTTTCTAGTGCACATTGAACATTTGCTAGGATAAACTACATGTTAAAACAGAAAACAAGTCTCAATAAATTTTAAAAGACCAAAGTTATATCAAGCATCCTCACTGACCGTAATGATATGAAACTAGAAATCAATCACAAGAAACAAAATGAAAAACACACAAAAACATCAAGGCTAAATAATGTAACTAAACAATGAATGGGTTAACAATGAGATTAAGGAAGAAATCAAAAGATACCTTGAAAAAAATGAAAGTTAGAACACAACAAACCCAAACCTGTGGAACATGGCAAAATCAGTTCTAAGAGAGAAATTCATAGTACTACCAGCCTATCTCAAGACACAAGAAAAATTTCAAATAAACAATTTAATTTCACATTTAAAGGAACCAAAGAAAGAATAGCAAAACAAAGCCTAAAGTGAGTGGAAGAAAGAAAATAATAAAAATCAGAGCAGAAATAAACAAAAGAGTCTAAAAATCAATATAAAATATCCATGAATCCAAGAAGTGGTTCTTTGAAAAGATAAACAAGACTGAAAAACCTTTAACCAGACTAATCAAGAAAAAAAAAGAGAAAGTCCAATAAAAGAAAAAAATGAAAGGGCAATAACAACTGACACCATAGAAATGCAAAGGATTTTAAGAAAATATTGTGAACAACTACCTGCCTACAAATTGGACAATCTTGACAAAATTAATACGTTTCTAGAAATATACAGTCTTCCAAAATTGAATCAGGAGGAATCAGAAAACTTGAGTAGACTGATCACAACTAATGAAATTAAACTCACTAATCAAAATACTCCCAGCAAACAAAAGTTCTAGACCAGATGGCTTCACAGGTGAATTTTACCAAACATTCAAAGAAGAAATAACATCCATCCTTTTCAAACTATTACAAAAAATTCAAGAGAAAATAAGACTCCCAAGCTCATTTTACAAGGCCAGCAATATCCTAATTCTAAAATTAGATAAAGACACACAAAGAAAAAAATTATAGGCCAAAATCTATGTTTAACACAGATGCTAAAATTCTCAACAAAATATCAGCAAACAGATCCAGCAATATGTTAAGAAGATCGTACACAATGATCAAGTGCGGTTTATTCCAGGGATGTAAGGTTGGTACAATATTCACAAACCAATAACTGTGATACATCACATAAACACAAAAAAAATAAAAGTCACATGATCATATCAATAGATGCAGGAAAAGCATTTGATAAAATCCAGCACCCATTTATGATAAAAACTCTCAGCAAAGTGGGAATGAGGGATTATACCTAAACATAATAAAGACCATATATAACAAACCCATGGCCAACATCATACTTAATGGGCAAAAACTAAAAGCATGTCCCTTAAAATCAGGAACAAGACAGGGATATTTGCTTTCACCACTTTTATTTAACACTGCACTGGAAGTCCTAGCTAACAGGTGTGTCCCAAGACAGATGCATGGTGATAGGGAGTACAGACCCAGAAAATGTGCAGAGATTCCAGCATGCAGCTGGCCTCAGGGAGTTATGGTGCTAAGAAAGTACAGACACAGGATTGACAGTCAAGGCTGTCATTCCGCAAAAATGGACACAAGACAGTCATAGTTTGGGCAGGACGAAGTCACTATCAGACCATCCAGTCAGGGATGTAGCTCTAAGACAGGGGTCTCCAAGCAAAGGTTATTTCTTCCACTGGGAAAACTAAGCAATGTCTGGAGACACTTTGGTTGCCACATCTTGGGAGGATACTTTGGGCCTCTGGTGAGTAGAGGCCAAGGATGCTGCTAAACATCCTACAGTGGACCAAAGAGTCTCCTGCAACAAAAAATTATATGGCTCAAAATAACGCCACTGCTGAGAAATCTAATAGTTGAGGTATAAGGAATAAAACAGAAACACAGTTACAGGGAGCATGATACAAATCAGGGAACAGGAGTTAACTCCACAAACAAGGCAGAAATGTGAAACTGAAGCAAGTTCAAGAGTGAAGCTGAGTTTGAACTGAGTCATCTGAGCTACCGAACTAGGTTCTTCAGTTTCCTCCTAATTAAGAACCGTGTCCATGCATCACAGTCACCTTATGAGCTCAACCGGTTCAGTTGTCCGATCCGCCTTCCTTGAAGTGAGAAGGGTGAGAAAAAGACAACAAGCTCCCTGGCCTACTAAATGAAAGACACCCTGGGAGCTGATCTCTGCTCCAATACTTACTAGCCAAGGGACGTTGGGCAACTTATTTAATCCCTGCACCTCAATTTCCTTGCCTATAAAATAGCAATAACAATAGCATTTGCACTCAGAATTGCTACAAAACTAAAGCGGGATACTGCATGATAAATGCTTCTAACACTGTGAGAAGTTAGAAGCTTCTAATGACGTGGTTGATAATTCATAGTTGTAGAAAGGGGTCAAGTACTGGGCTGGGGGTGGGGGTGTTTTTAAATAGGAGAAGAGAAAAAAAGAAGTGAAGCAGGACATGACTGGCCTAATCCACTCCAAAATTATCTGGCAGAGGGTTTTCAGAAAACAATCAATCAGGAATTAGATCTTCTCCAAGCTAGAGTTTTATCATGGGTTTTAGTGAGACCTAAATAAATAATAATCCCAAAAGAAAATTTCTCTGATATACTTGTTTAAAGGGTTTCAATGATTAAACTCCTTTGAAAGGCTAACTCACTCTTTCCTAGAGTGATTAATTGCCATATTCTGTTCTCAGCCTGACATCGTGAAACATTCTGGGCCTGATACTTTCCCTTAATCAAAGATATTCTTGAACACACTCAGCCCCCTTTCTTCTCACAACATTAAAATACAATGCTGGACTCTGTTCTGAGCATCTAACACCGATGAACGAAGAACTCTGACCAAAAGGGCCCTGCTTGTCCTATTCTAATGCATGATTAATTTTCTGGAATTTATATAATGAGAAACAAAAAAAGAAAACAAAATGAGAGGAAGCGGAAAGCCATTTTATTGTGCATTTGTTCCTAAAATTAGCTTGGCTGGGGTTTCCAACCCCTGCTAAATGCCCACACACACTAACGAAAACCACCAACATGTGATGAAACCTTTTCATCATAAAGACGCCAATAGAGAAAAAACCACCTTAAGGTCCTGCTCCTCAGATCCCATCGAAGGAAGGATACTGAGCAAAATCCAAGGGGCCTTTTATATAAAATGTTTTGCCTCTAAAGCTCCCCTTCAGTATGGATTCCCAAAGATACTTAGGAGGCTCCCAATTGGTGTCTCCTGAGTTAGAGAAAATGAATATTGACAGTCACCGAAGATGAAAGTCTTTATATATATTGAATACATTGGGCATTTGGAAAAATACACTAAATCACCCAATTGGCATATGTATGTATCCTTGAATATGACCGTTTAAGGTCCAGGGCAACCCAGGTCCATGTCCACGCGTCACAGTCACCTTATGAGCTCAGCTGGTTCAGTTGTCTGACCTGCCTTCCTTGACGTGCAAAGGGTGAGAGAAAGGCAACAAGCCCTTTGGCCTACTAATTATTTTCCTGGAAAAGAGGAAGTGGGCATAGTGTGGGATAACAGCTTTGGTAATAACAACGAACATTTGTAGCTTTACCACCTGCTTTCATGTATATTATTGCATTTGAATTCAATGTGCCCATTTGATAACTGCCAGGAAATTAAGGCTTGGAGCAGTTAAGTGACTCACCCAACCTCACACAGGTAGAAAGTAATGAAAAGGAACTTACACGCAGATATAACTGATTTCACATCCTATTCTTGTGATCCCATACATCATGCTGTTTCCAGCATCTTCTCCAGTAAAGAAATACAGAGGAAGAGGGAAAAGAGGCCTGTCTCCCCTAAGAGGCTGCTCCCCTATCCTTCCCACCACATTTCACCATCACCCTGGAAGATATTTGCGATGTAAGCCAGCCATCTCCTTCCTGAATATTCTCCCACCTTCTCTCATTCACAGTACATACTGCTTTCTGAGGGTTATCATTAAATTATTTTATATCACTATGTCATATCTAACTCACAATGTTGTACCCCAAATTAAATGACTTAGTTCCCCTTGCTATTATATTTATTTATTATTAATTATATTTATTGTCATACTTCAATCAAATTGAGAATGGAAAACTTTGAATTGTGTCCATATAGTTATTTTATTTTGAAAAATAATGCTTTAATATTGATTTATATGTGTAAAAGAATTCAGTATTGAGTAAAAATGTGTGTGTGTATACAGAGAGAGAAGCAATTCAAGCTACTTTTAAGATAGAAAAAGACTTCCGAATATAAATATAAATTCCAAAGTTCAAAGTGAAAAAAATCACTTGTTTTCAGTCAGAGTAATAATAAAACTTTGACATGCCAAATATCACATTAAGAATTTACCATTACAGTGTTTATTTACTTAGAATAATTTTTCTGTATTTAAAGTTATATTTAAATCTTTAAAGTATGCTCTAAATTTCCTTTGTCAATAAATTATTATATAAATATGTGCAATTATAGGCAATAACAGAGCTACAGATTATAATTGTTTCTGCTAATGACAGATTTGCAATCTTTGACAGAGTAATTTTTGTAATTTCTATAGTAACAGTCATCAAAAACATTAGCTAATTAATGCTAAAAAATTCCTCACAAACCATGTGAACAAGTAAATTCCTCTGCCCTATTGACACTTAATATACTGCTATTAACTGATTAACATCTATTTACATATCTTGAAAAACAACTGAGGAATCATCTAACATGAGCATAAAATCTGAAGATTATTTTTCCTTGCTTTAGGAAGACAACTTCATTATTATTCTTTGCTTAAATCACTTCTATTATTTGTGGAATATACTATCTATCCATCCTTCCTTCTCCTCATTGTCGGGGCTTACATTATGTACAGAGAGAGCTATCAGCCTTCAACAGCCGAAATGAGAGAGGAAAATTATTTTACCTACGTGGCTCCTAAGATAGTAGTTCCACTACTCCCAAACTCACATCCCCACAAAATGTGCCACGTGAGCTGAGACGTAAGGAACCCTTCTGCTATATCTTGATAAATTCAAAATGCCTCTCCCACTTCCCTCTTCTTTATTTGTATGAATTAATAATTATTATTTATTGAGCACTTAATATCTACCAAACAATGTGATATCACATATATATTAGCCCATTTCCTAATTATAAAAAACCCTATGAGGTATGTATTATCATTATCTTTATCATTGCTGTGATATTATCATCATTATAAATAAATACATGCATAAATACAAGTGAAAATATTAAGGGTCAGGGAGTTTAATTAATTTACAAAAGATGAGACAGCTCCCCCTGATCACACGCCCGTTTTCCTAGTCAGTACACCAATGATTCTCACACCTCAGCTGGCCTCAGAACCACTGATAAAAACTCAGGCTCCTGGGCCTTACCCCACAGTTTCTGGTTCAGTAGGTCTGGGATGGGACCCCAGAGTTTTCATTTCTAATGAGTCCCCGAGTGTCACTGAGATCGCTCAGGAACCACACCTTGAGAGCCACTGCAGTACATTAACTGATGCAATGACAAAAAATGATCCTTCCTTCCACAGATGGTTCCATCGAATAAATTCATTGAAGCCCTAATGTTTATTTATTTGAGTGGATGTTACCCAATGTTATTCTGCTGCAGGGGATGGAGGGACAGGTGCTGGTATTCAAATAGGCTTGTTTTATCACAGAAAAAAATACCAGTTTTGTGTAAGAGCTGGTTTCTTTAGAGAGCCTCTTGTGCTGAATCATCAAATCCATAGGGGAGACACGCCCCCAAATTCATGCTATTCTTATGCTTTCCCTAAGAATCTTTAGCCACTTCTTTAATCCCCTGGAGATAAGAATATTACCTACACATTTATTTTCTGAAATCCACCCTTGGACCTCCCCAATCCAGGTCTGTGGCTGGCGTTACAAAGCACATGCACGACACCAGTAACAACAAAGATGCCGCCACCCTCTGCAAACCTACCGGGGCCTTTTCCTGTCAATTAGCATGAATTTGCTCTTCACCCCATAGGTTCAAGAATTGAGCTCATGCTTTATTTCTATGATAAATCTGCTCATGCTAAAAAACTATGCCAAATATAAGCTTGGAACAAGATTTTATGGGCCAAGTAGTAAACCCCATAAAATCAGCATTTAAAATGGAAAATGTTATTCAGACTAATTATGGGTCATGCAATTGGGCATTGCTATAGCAAGCATTGCTTAAATGTTATCCCAAATAAGGACATCAGAAGAACATATGGGCTACAGACACGAATCCTTGGTCAGTAATGGAACAAACCTGCAGTGGCAAAGGGGTGTGACCACCACTGACATCCTTGTGGTAACTTCCTCATTAGACAGCCATGTAGAGAGCCTTCTCAAGTCGTAGACAGAGGACAAAGGATAATGGTGTTTATTTTTAAAGTATAGGGGAGAGAAGAGGGAGAGTGGGAAAAAAACAGAAGAAATAATTCCTAACTCATGAAAAAGAATGTCTGGTGGGAAATCTTTTCGAAACCCATTTTGAATAAAAATAAGCTTGCTATAAATTCAAGAACTGAAAAGATTCAATTTGGGGGATGCAAACAAATTAGATGTATAAAAACTATTTACTATAATGGCTACAATTGATATAATTGTAATGATGAGCTATTATTTTTGTTCAACTTCATTTCAATTGAAATAATAGCTTCATGAACAAATCCAAAAGTCCAAGATGACTGATTATGCTCTGAGAGTTGAAATGAGTTCTAAATTTGAAATGTTCTTTTCTTTGCTCAAAATGTACAGATGGGGTCTTTGCTGATAATTCTTGGTATTCATAACGAATCAGTCTACATTTCCCAAGTAAACTTATTTTCATTTTATGGTCTTATTAAAAGGCTGCAGTGAACATGTGGGGAGAAATAAAGCTTTGTTTTAAAAAAATGCCTCAAGGGCCATGGCAAAATCATGATGTGCAAAGTAAACTATATATATATATTTTTAAATCTTTAAGACATTTCACTCACCAAGTACATATTATTTAACTTGGTTTATTTTTACAACTATTTTCAAAAAGAATTACTATGGCTCTCAATCTTCATCTTCTCATTGCACACCTTAATAACATAAAAGAATACATTCTTTTCTTAAAAGAAATTTTTAAGGATACATTGCTTAAAAATGAAATTAATATGTATTTGGAACAAATGAAATTAAAGTTATATTTAGTATTATTTATATATACACACATATATATATATTTAATAGAAAATTGGAACAGCATCCAGACAGATACCACAATCTGGTGTCAATTCAAAATGGAGTTGGTAAGACACTCAGCATTTGGCTGTATTGTTGGTTAAAAACTCAGGAACTCCCCAGGTGAAATCTGAAGCTGGCCCCCATACACGGAGAATAAGGAAAGACAGAAGAAAGTTGTAGGCAATTCCAGATTTGTGACTTCTATACATTTGTAGGAGGTGTTGGACCCCAGGGTGCTTCATTGTCAATCACCACAATGTCCTTCCCTCGGTTCTCCTCACTTCCCCAGGAATCCACCCCTCAGCATCCTAGTCAGGCTCTGGCATAAGTGCTCAGACCTTAATCCTCTGCAGTGTGTGCCCTCCTAGCTTTACAAAACAGCACACCAAGTTCCCCAACCTCTTATCCTGCTCTCCCACCTTGTCTGCTAGGCCTGAAGCTAGCAGAAGACTGGACAACTGCAGGTCCTTCTCTAACCTCAGTTCTCCTTCCAGCTTTTGAACTTGAGCTTCGGCCTCTCGGTGGGCATTGGTGGCCAGCCAACTGCCACAGTAGATGCTGGCCCATGGTTGCAGCCGTTTGTTTCTCTTTGCCACATTGCACTGTGTGACGTTCCTCAAACAAACACATTAAAGCAGCTAGTGTTTGGAAGTGTCCCTGTAATTAAACAGTCCACAAACTTTGAACATATGGGCCACTCCTCCCCACCAAGAGGTTGAAGGCCAACTCAAGATTCCCCCAACAGAAGCTTCTTTCCCAAGACCCATCTCTTTAGTCTGCTGGCTGCCTTGCCAGTTGTTGGTTGGTTGGAGACCTCCAGAGCTTTCCTTGGGTGGCCCACAAGATGAGTAGATTTCTTCCCCCACCAGAATCTTAAAAGTTTATATAGAGGCCTTAACTGATTTTCATCATGTATACAATCCAAATGGTCTCAAAAATACCTTACTTTCTCAAGGCTAAGTCCTTGAAAGGGCTCTGCTATGGAAACAGTGGGTGGAAAGTACATTCCAAAGACAGGGGAGGGGTTGAGGGGCCTCCAATTGCCCAGTTCCAATTTGAGGGTCAACCTCAGTAACTTGCTCCAACATAAGAGTCTAAATTTGAATTTAAAAAATTAATTCTGATCCTACTTATTCTGTAAAAGCAAATCTCTTAACCTTTGGGGGCAGAGGATCTATTTTGTCCATTTTTATGTATTGCTATTGATAAGATCAAAGAAAGCACTATCAAAATACAAGAAGCCTATTAGTTAGCTGAGAGAATTATCACCCCATCAGTGCTATATGAGATCACTAGATATGTCCCAAGTCTATTCTTTAAAAAAAAAATGTGTGATCACTACTAGATGGCAGGGCACTATGCAAGATCAATAAGACAGGTTCTTGCCTTTCAAAAACTTACAGTCTAGTGAAGGAATTGGGGTGACATACACAAAGAGAAGAAATGAAATGTTATAGCCACTGTGATAGACGTTGGTGCCACATAATATGGAAGGAATAGTTAGTTCTTCCACTTGATGGATGAGGAACATAAGGAAATGTTTCACGTATTTTCCACTTCACAAATAAGGTGACCAGTGAGCCAAGCAAGAGAAGCTGTATAGGTGTTCCCAGGTAAGAGGAAGAGCGAGAGAAGCATCGATGGGGAGCATAAACAAAGGAAAAAGCATGAAATGTGATTTATTCAATTAATCACAAATAGTTCAGTGCAACTCCATCATGGTATACAAGAAAGGACTAACAAGAAATGAGACCGGAGAGGTAAATTGAGGTCAGATGATAGTCTATGATAAGGATTTGGGTTTTTATCTTAAGAACACTGGGTAGTTACTGAAAGATTTCAAGCAAGGGAGAAACAAACCAGATCTGGGTTATGGAAAAATTCTTTCAGCAGCTTGCTGAGAATGGATGGAAGAGATCAAAGCTAGAGTCAGAGAGGCCGTAGGAAGATATTGGAACGACCCAGGTTGGCGATAACCAGAGCTACACCAGCACAGCAGCTTGAGAATAGAAACTGGAAGAAGGGGGGAGCAACTGACTTTAGCCCTTGATTGGCTGAATGAATGAGGGATTAGGAAAGGCACGAGTCACAAATGACTCCCAAATTCCAGTGAGGATAAGGGATATATTTCCTGAGATGGAGAATTCACCCACAAGCTCTGGAGTAAAATATAATAGGCTCAGGTTTGACCATTCTGAGTTTGGGGAAACTGTGGAGCACCCAAGTGAATATGACAAGGGAGAAGACCAACATTTAAAAAGCACAGACAAGGCAGCAGCACCTCCAGGACTCACCCTACATCAAACGTCAGACACAATCATTCACAGCCGAGATGTCAGAGCACAGCTTGTCAGTCTACCCCTGCTAATATCAAAGTGTCTATGTTAATATTTAAAGAAGATGGATAAAGAGTAACACAGTCTTGCTTAAGTACAGGAAAACAAAATTGGAAAATGTGCTTCAAGTTCTTATGGCATACTTAGCAAGAAAAATTACCTCTAAGTGGGGGGGAAAAGAAAGAAAGAAAAGAAAAATTATGTCCTAAAAGAAAAAAGAAAAGGAAAATGTGGCAGAAAAATCCCAAGAATAGCTCTTCACTCCCATATTCCTCTCTACCTAATACAGCCACTTATTCAGAGTTACTTGAAGGCCAAGGTCATCTTATACCATGGGACTAGATGATGACCTGAACCCTGGTTAAGCCAGAATTTTCTTCAGTATTTGGTTCACTGTATGATGCTCTGATCAATGGAGCCTGGACTGACATTTTCATCTTCCTACATTTCAGACCATGTACCTGACTTCTCATGTGAGATTGTCCCTGGCCCTCCGGGTAGATCATCTGAGTTCCCTCCCCCAAGCTCCTCGTGGGTAACCTGACATTTCTAAACCAGTCTGCCCAGTAAGCCCCTTTCTCCAGCACCACCCAGAAGCTTGACATAACCAGCCCATTTCATAATTAAAAACATATTAAAATAGCCATGGTGAAAGATAGTTATTCTCAGTTTATAAAAAAAAGAACAAGTTAATTCTGATTCTGTCCATGAGAAGTTTGTAGACAGACACAGCACACATAAACAAATAAAGCAGCATTAACTAAAATCACACATTGAATGTATACAATAAAAATTGCTAAGGAGACCACCTATATCCAAAGACCACCTTCTGAAATAGCTAAGGGCTCTAAGCATATAGTTTATTTCCCATCAGAGTAATGTTTTTTGAACCTGCCTTAAGAGACCACCTGCCTAACATGAATGCAGGCCATTTACCCAGTACATTAGGCTATTTACGAAAAAAAAAAAAGCTTTTGCGAAAAGGGGTTGAACAAAATGTTTTGCATAGCCAGTTCCAGCTTCACTGTAAGAAATGGTTTTCTCCGTAAGAAATGGTTTTCTTAAAACCACCCCACATAGGCTTCCCTGCTGAGTTCTCAGAGCCCTGAGAACTGGAACGACAGGCTTCCAACTGTTCCACAAGCTGAGCCGATGCCCAGCAATGGCCCTACTTAATGGTTATGATTCATGGAGAGGCTACGGCCAGCCCTCTTGCAGGTTTCCTGGGGTCAATTATGGGGACCCTGCTCCACACAAGATCACCAAGAAAATCCTTGGGGTGATTTGGAGGTTGTTCAGGGCCATCTACATTGACTGTGGCATAATTATGGGTTATTTAAGTCCTGAAGAATCATTCCACGTGTGTTAGAAGCATAAACTATAGGGAGCATTGTTAAACTGAAGACCACCTGCCAGAAAGACCACTAAAGTTTAGAACCAGGGGTGGTCTCCCTATGCAGATTTCATAGTTTTGCATTGTAAGTACCAAAAGTTTAAATACATTGTGTCAGGTGGTAAGTGAAGAGTGAACATGTTGAGTAAAAGTAGAGTCAGGAAGAAAAACATGGCCTTTCACCTAATTATTTCAGAAAAGAGACTCCAAGCAGTGTACAGCAACTCTGGGGCAAAAAACAACCTGTCTGTCAGAGATCAGACTTGCTGTTGAGCTGCTTAATCAGGGCCGGGGAATGGTACAAGCACCACACCAGTAAATGTGGCGGGCCTCAGGGGCTACTGATGGAAGAACCCAGTTCTGCATGAGAACAGCCTCTGTCTAGTTATTTAGACAATTCTCTCTCAGGCGTTAGAGGCCAATGGAATGCTATAGAAATGCAAAGGTAAATGCTTAACTGGCTGTAACCTCTAAGGACAAAGACAAATATGACTATGAATACGTACATACACAGAGCCACGAGTCACTATAAATGAAGTCAAATTAATAACAGGCAAATGGGGAGGAGGGCGTCTGCTGAGGATCTTCTATCTGGAACATGCACACCCATGAAAAACAGAGAATTACGCTAAGTTCTTAATGGGGCTGCTTTTCCTTGGTCTTTCTCCAGTTATCAAAGCTTACATAAAGCCTCCACCAAAGGAATTAAGGAAGCAAGTCCTGCTGGGCTTCCAACATAGGAGCAGAATTTTCCACGACAGGTTGCTAGAAGGTGTGTTTGTCATTGCTCTGTTATGCATGCTGTATGTGGGCTCTATAATGAGTGGATAGTGAAAAAAGTCATCATGGCTGGAATATCATGCTAACTTGGCCCAACACATCTGGTTTTATAGGTGATCTTTGCACATTGTTAACAAATACTGTGAAATCCAAGAACCCTGCTTTTAAACAGCTGTAAGATTTCACTGACTTCTAATATCTCATCCTGAAAAAGGATAATGGTTCACGAGATACAATCTGCACACTTTCAGAAAACTCAGTTTTGAAGTAATGGGCCATAATAAAGATATATTAGCACCTAGCTGATACACTATCTAAATTTTATTTTCCACAGACGAAATTGGGCATTTTACTTTCAACCCAGGACCAGGTGGCTTATTTTGGTAAATTGTTGCTTTCAAAGAGTTTTAAAATGTACCATAGCCTTTTTTGTTTCATTTGGGGTGTTCTTTGTTCAGCATTAATTGGCTAGTAAAACTCGATCTTTTGAATTTACCTATAAAAACAGCCCTGTGTTCTAAAAGACACGAAGCGCCACCATTAAATGCATATGTCACAGTGTTGCATGGACTCGAGGTGTTCTGACTTTTGTTCCCTCCAGAAAAGACCACCAAAAAAAATTGCACAGCAAGGTGGCATTAGATAAAAAATAAGTACAGATAAAAAAAAAGCAAACAAAAACAAATTGCCTGCCAAGTATATCTTAGTGGTCCAAGTCCCAAATGTGGTAACACATAAAGCATATTGTAAGGTCCATGAAACCAGTCACGCTGGTAGTAGCAGTTTCTGTGTCTGACTCTTCACACAATTCCTTCTCAGAAGACTAGGCCCTAACATTGGCTTGCCTGTTTAGAAATCCATGGACACTTTGAGTCAAATTTCAGGGTCTGTAAAAATTTAGCTCTAGTTTAATGTTATATCAGGAATGAGCAAAAAATACAAGGTCTAGCTAGATTAAATCAGTTGCCTAAACTCAAGTTAATACGGGTAAGTAACTAATACCGTGTTTAGTTATGTGCCAGGTGCCACGCTAAATGTTTTGCATGGATTATCTTATGTGAACCTCAGAGCAGTCCTAGGGAAAAAAGTGTAACTGTCGTTCTGTTATAGTTTTCTATTGCTGCATAACAAATCACCACAAACTTACGGGCTTAACACAACACAAACTTATCTCACAGTTTCCAGGGCTCATGAATCTGCCACATTCTCTCTGGATTCTTTGCTCAGGGTTTCACAAGGCTGAAATCCAAGTGTCAACTGGCTGCATCCTCATCTGGAGACTCGGCTAGGGAAAGGTCTGATTCCAAGCTTGTATGAGTGATGTCCCTATTTTTTTGTTGGCTGTTTTGAGATTGGGAGAAACTGAGGGGAAAAATTGGGGGCAGACTCTTGAAAAAAAAAGACATTCCTTGAAGAAACCACTTTTTTTCAATTAAACTTATTGGGCTAACATTGGTTATATGGCATCACATAAACTTCAGGTGTACAATGTCTAACATGTCATCTGTATTTTGCATTGCATGGTCACCACCCCTAGCCTAGCCTCCTGCCTTTACCACATATTTGACCCCTTTGCCCTCTTCTTCCTCCTTGCACCCACTTCTGTCTGGTAACCATCATACTACTGTCTGTGTCTGTGAGTTTCTTTGTTTGTTTGTCTGATTGACTGGCCATTTTTGGAAGTCTGAATTTTGTTTTTATTTTTTGGAAATGCAAGGAATTATAGCTCGCATAAACTCTAAGTTAGAGCATGTATTTGTGAATGTGTGTATTTGAGTGTTTCCTTTTTAAACACCCACTTTTTCTGTGGAAAATATTTCCATTTCCTGTTACTGCTGCTATTGTTTACAAGTGTCTACTGATTGCTACTGCAATAGAAAGTTCTTTGCCTTATCATTTAGTAAGCGCCCGATTCCACACTTCTCTGAAGATAGACTAGACACCCCCAAGAGTTTATGAATGTATAGGATATACAGGACATAAACGGTAGAATAAGACTGTAACACCATTATGTAAATTAATATAATGCATACTTTTAATTATGTGAGGTCAAGGATAAAAGCATTTTAAGGTTGAGAGGCAAAGAATGTGCACAAGGTGGAGAGATATATTCTGTTTTCTGACTTAGGAACACACTTGCCCATGTCCCACCACCTGACCCCAAACTCTGCAATCAACCCCTGACTCCAACCCCTGCAATTATTTTTGTAGGTTCCAGCTTAGCTATTATCCCTTTCATGAAGACCTCCCTTGCCCTAATTCTACATTAAGTGCCCCTTGTAAGTACCCACACTTGCCCTTTCATAGCACTTGTCACACCGTATTATAATTATCTATTCCCAAATGCTTTTTCAAACTTTTTCAAAAATATAAACTACAAAAAGCACCCCCTTGGGAGGAAGTCTCTATCTTATCCTCCATTGCATGCTTCGCTCCCAGTGCAATGCCTGGCATCTAGCAGACACAAATTGAATGTATGTTAAATAATTGAATTAAGCCGAGCCTGGTACCCGAGAGAATCCCATGATCCGATGGACCTGAAAATGAATAATCAGTTCTATGATCCTTATGGGTACAGATGGGATTCCAGAAATTTCCATTAGCAGTGTGCTATTAATTATTTAATGCAAATCATTTTCACAAATATTTGTTGAGTACCTTCCACCTTATGTCAGGAGCTGTGCTGAGTTAAACTTAGTCTGTATCACTATATCCCATTATATACCATTCAAAATCATGACATGTAATTAAATGTAAGGAAAACCCTGTGGCAGAAAACAGTATTTAAAAGCATTTAATTCCGTGAATAGTTCATGGTGCCAGGCAGCGTGCAGGGTGCTACAGGGGTTTCAGAGATGAACAGAGCACAGCACCTGTTCTCAGCACGCTCACAGCGCCCTGAAGCACCGCTTTCAGAGGTAAAGGACATCGCTGAGCAAAATGTTTCACTGGGGTTATTGGAAACACCAACAATTTGATTTAAAAGCTATGTATCTGATGACAGAAACTTGTAACAGCCAAAGGTTAAGTGTAGCTTGACACCCATAATTTACCAACTGAAATTATCTTGTCTTCTTATATTTTGTTTTAAATAACTTCAGGGGAATAATATTTGGCTTGGGTTTAGACCCTGGCTGACTCTGAAAATTGTTCTGCAGTATTTGCAAATTGTTTTAATGTTATTTTCTACCTTATGTTCCCCAATACAGATGATCATATACATATAACCAAGTAAGATCAGTTTGTCAAATAAGATTTGGTCCAAATCTTATTTTGATGAGTCCAATAACTTAAGTTCCCTCTGGAAGTCAGTTGCCACCACACTGTATTTGACAGGTTCATGTCATGTCAAACTCCTCCTGAAGCTAAGCAGCTATTAGTTGCTAAAAGCATTTTGTAAACATTCTTTAAATATCTTGTTTTAAAGAAAAAATGTTTGAGGATAATGAGTGAAGAGAAATGTCTTCCAGAGACTTGGGTCAGGGAACCCACAACAAGGAAAAATCCATTGCTTTGCTTTTGTGGTGTGATAGCCATCATAAGTTTATGTAGTTTTCAGGAATGATTTATCCTTCATATCAAATAGGTTCTTGGTCCATGGATTTTGCAATCCACTTTGCACTGGACATATGGTCCTGCTTATGGAAAATAAGGAGAATGGCGAGGCCCATTGCCCCACATACAATACAGATTTTAACTCTAAGGTGCTATAAAGAATCAAAGTAGAGAGTATGTGTTACTTTCACAGCATAGGTGTTTACTTAAAGCTATCTATATTTCTCATTGTTTTTCCTTAATAGGAGTGGAGAGATAAAAGGAACTAAAGAGCAGTGGGACTAATGGTTTTCAAAGAAAGAAGAGTTGGTTTGTTTTTATTTCTCTGTTGTCCACACACAAATCTCTACATCTACAATCTTGGAGCAAGTGTCCAAAAAAAGTCAGCAACCAGAATGGCAAAGAAATTTCATCTCTGATGCTAAAACATTCACAGTGCCTGCTTGAAACAATGTGCTAACATACATGCTATACATGAAGGGGGACCCCCCAAAATGGAATTATCTTCTGGGGGGCAGGCCCCTTCTAGTACAGGCTTCCCCCACTAGGTGAGTGTTCTAGGAGCCCATCTGCCTCAGTGCACCAGCTGGTGTTGTGTGAGAGGCAGCGTTCAATTCAGTGAATGTTTTGAAGACTCTTTCAACATGTTTGCCCGTTTTCTAATGGGTGATTTACGTGCACACCTGCCCACACCATGCTGAGCGTTCAGCATTTTTTTGACCAAAAACAGCATGACCCCCGTGCCCCACCCTCTCTATTCACCCGGTATCACCCCAAGCAACCTCTTTTTGTTTCCCAAGATGAAAACATTCCTCAGAGGGATAGGAGAGATGAAACAAAAAACAGCAGAAGCATTTAAACGCATCAAAATCAACAAGTTAAAAAACTGTTAACATCTCCGTAGGTGTATTGCATCAAATGAAAAATACTTTGAAGGTGACTGAAGTTTAAACATGTAAGAATAAATACACAATATTTATAAATAAATTTCGGTTTTGGGGGTCCACCCTCGCATTTGTTCTTGGAGACTGGGCATAGGGGCTGTCCTTGACCTACGCAATCCTTGAATCAAGTTAAGTAATGGAAAACACCTTGGTTGCTTGGCCCTACCAGGCAAGAGGAGCCTTCTAAGCACCCGAGTCTCACTTTTGGTCTTCCCTCCTTTCCTTTCTATATATTTCCAGTTAATTAGTTAAGGCCCAACTCAACCTCCAACTAACTCATAAGCCTTCCTCACAATTCCAGCCTTTGGCCATTAGTCTCTCCTCAGAGGGAGAATAATATGTCTTTATGGCATATATGGTGTATGTCAGCATTTTATTAGATATTGTATTGTTTTTTAGCAAAAGCCTAACTTCAGTGAAACAACAAGGGTCTGTATTTCTTTTATTATACATTACAGGGTGCATTACACATGCAGTACCTTGTTAGTTACACAATATGTGCTTTGTAAATGCTTGATCTTGTATGGAAAGGAAGGTGGTGAATGCCAAGTTGTTGGCAAGCTGCTCTCAGAATTATCAAGGTCTAGTTTATCTTAATATAGTCATTCATAAGGCAACCTATAGACAAGCTGTAATAAAAAAAGAATAACATGGCCTCTCTTCTCAAGGAGTTGATTTGGCAAAGTAATTTCACTTTTAAGTTAGTACCACATTTTCCAAATGACGTCAAAGGCTTTAGCTACAGGCTCCTATTTTTTCTACTGCTACTTCTAGCCACACAGAGACCTCCAAGGCCAGCTAATTGCATTCCTGGTGATGGGGTTCAGTGCTGAATATCCCCTACTGTTACTGATGGATGTAAACAAGACTTGCCTTAGGGATCATGTAATCCAGGACTAAGGACAGCCTTCTCAACAGGGAGGTGGCAAATCTTGCTTAGGACCGGAATTCAGTGCACAATGCCAGTAATAATGTCCATCCCAAAGGGCTGCTTATAGGTTTGCACAGTGATGGGTGGTGATGAGCCTCTAGTTGGGACCTTAATACCATTGGGTAAACACTCAATAAATGGAGAGAGGGTTGTTATCATTGTCATCTTTTTTATTTTATCTTTATTGTATTTTTTCCTATTACCATTTAGTCTGCTTATAACCTGCCCCACCTCCAGCAACCACCACACTGTTGTCCATGTCGATGAGTCCCTTCTCCTTTTTGGTCAATCCTTCCCCCCACAGCCTGCCCCGTGCCACTAGCTGTCATCTGCCTTCCATCTATGAATGTCTCTGTTTTGCTTGTTAGTTCAGTTTATTCATTAGATTCCACATAGGAGTGAGATCATATGATATCTGTCATTCTCTGACTGGCTTATTTCACTCAGCATAATGTTCTCCAGCTCCATCCATGCTGCTACAAATGGTAATTTTTTTTTTATTTCTTACAGCCTAGTAGAATTCCGCTGTATAAATGTCCCATAGTTGTTTTATCCACACATCTACTGGTAGACACTTAGGCTGCTTCCTACCTTGGCAACTGTAAATAACGCAGCAATGAACATAGGGGTACTTATGTTCTTTCAAATTAGTATTTTGGGTTCCTTCAGATATATTCTCAGAACTGGGATCACTAGGTCAAAAGGCAGGTCCACTTTTAATTTTTTGAGGTATCTTCATACTGCTTTCCACAATGACTGCACCAGTCTGCATTCTACCAACAATGCAAAAGTGTTCCCCTTTCTCCACATCCTCACCAACACTTGTTGTTTGTTGATTTGTTGATGATAGCCATTCTGATGACACACATGACATGGCATCTAACTATGGTTTTAATGTACATTTCCCTGATAATTACTGATGTTGAGCATCTTTTCATATGTCTATTGACCATCTGTACATCTTGTTTGGAGAATTGTCTATTCAGGTCCTTTGCTCTTTTATTTATTTATTTTTTTGAGTCATGAAATGTACATCCTTGTCTTATTGCTGTTCAGAGTGGGAAAGCTTTTAGTTTTTGCCTATCGAGTATGATGTTGTCTGTAGGTCTCTCGTATATGGCCTTTATTATGTTAAGAAATGCTCCCTCTATTCCCGCTTTGCTGAGTGTTTTTTTCTTTATTTTTTTATTGTTGTTCAATTACAGTTGTCTGCATTCCCTCCCACTGCTCCCCAAAACCCCAGCCAAATCCCCCTCCCTCCCTTGTTTCCACCCTCCCCCTTGTTTTTGTCCATGTGTTCTTTGTAGTAGTTCCTGAAAGCCCTTCCCCCCATTATCTCCTCCCACCTCCCCTCTGGTTACTGTTACATTGTTCTTACTTTCAGTGTCTCTGTTTATATTTTGCTTGCTTTTTTCTTTGGTTGATTATGTTCAAGTTAAAGGTGAGATCATATGGTACTTGTCCCTCACTGCTGGCTTATTTCACTTCTTTGCTCATTTTTTAATTGGGTGGTTTGTGTTTTTTGGTGTTGAGTTTTATAAATTCTTTATAAATTTTTAATATTAACCCCTTATCAGATGTATCTGTGAATATGTTCTCCCATGCTGTGGGTTGTCTTTTTATTTTGTGGATGATTTCCCTTGCTGTGCAAAATCTTTTTAGTTTGATGTAGTCCCATTTGTTTATGTTTTCTTCTGTTTACCTTGCCTGGGGAGGTATAACTAATAAAAATTTTCCGACAGTGTCTAAGATTTTGCTGCCTGTGTTTTCTTCTACGATTTTTATGGTTTGGGGTCTAACATTTAAGTCTTTAACCCATTTTAAATTTTTTCTTGTGTCTGGTGTAAAAAGGTAGTCTAGTTTCATTTTTCGGCACATATGTGTCTAATTTTCCCAACATCATTTATTGAGTAAACTATCTTTAGCCCATTCTATATGTTTGCTTTCTCTGTTGAATATTAATTGACTATAAAGGTGTGGGTTTATTTCTGGGCTCTCTATTCTGTTTCCTTGATCTATGTGTCTGGTTTTATGCCAGTACTAGGCTATTTGATTACTATGGCCTTGTAGTATAGTTTGATGTTAAGTAGTGCAAATCCTTCAACTTTGTACTTTTAAAAAAGTATATATTTTATTGATTATGCTATTACAGTTGTCCCAGTTTTTCCCCTTGCTCCCCTACCAGTTACCCCCATTCTCTCCAGCATTCCCCTGCCTTAGTTTATAACCATGGGTTGTGCATATAAGTTCCTTGGTTTCTCCATTCCCTATACTATTCTTTACATCCCCATCTATTTTTTATCTCCCATCTGTGCTTCTTAATTGCTGCACCTTTTCCTCCATTCTCTGACTTCCCACTCCCAGCTGACAATCTTCTAAATGATCTCTGTATCTATGATTCTGTTCCTATTCTGGTTGTTTGCATAATTTGTTTTTTTAGGTTCAGTTTGTTGATAGTTGTGGATTTGTTGCCATTATACTGTTCATAGTTTTGATTTTCTTTTTCTTTTTTTTAATAATTTTTTTAAAGATTTTATTTATTTATATTTAGAGGGTAAGGGAAGGAGAGAGGGAGAGAAATATCAATGTATGTTGACTATCATGCGTCCCCTGCTGGGAACTGACCTGCAACCCAGGCATGTGCCCTGACTGGGAATCGAACGGTGATCCTTTGGTTCACAGGCCCATGCTCAAACCACTGAGCTACACCAGCCAGGGCATGATTTTCTTTTTATTAAATAAGTCCCTTTAACATTTCATGTAATGATGGCTCGGTGATGATGAACTCCTTAAGCTTTACCTTGTCTGGGAAGCACTTTATCTGCCTTTGCACTCTGAATGATAGTTTTGCTGGATAGAGTAATCTAGTTGTAGGTCTTTGCTTTTCATCACTTTGCATACTTTCTGAGGATCATTGTTGTCATGCAGAGCCTTTTGTGGTTCTATATAAATTTCTGAAATATTTGTTTCAATTCTGTGAAATACATCATTGGAATTTTGATAGGAATTGTGTTGAGTCCATAGATTGCTTTGAATAGTATGGCCATTTGAATGATGTTCATTCTTCCTGTCCATGAACATGGTATGTGCTTCCACTTATTTGTATCTTCTTTAATTCCTTTCTTCAGTGTCTTATAATTTTCTGAGTATGGCTCTTTTACACCCTTGGTTAAGTTTGCTTCTAGGTATTTTACCCTTTTTGAAGCAATTGTGAATGGAATTGTTTTCTTAATTTCCCTTTCTGTTAGTTTGTTATTGGCATATAAAAATGCAACTGATGTCTGGATATTAATTTTGTTTCCTGCAACTTCTCTGTATTCATCAGTTCTAGTAGTCTCTTGTTGGCATCTTTGGGGTTCTTTATGTACAGTATCATGCCATCTGCAAATAAAGACAGTTTTACTTCTTCCTTTCCATTGTTCAACATGTTGAATAGGGGAGGTGAAAGCAGGCATCCCTGTCTTGTTCCTGATCTTTCATTGTAATCTTGATTTATTTGTCCATTCTCCAACCTTGAGCATTTATGTCTTAGCAATCAATTTTTTTCTTTTGGTACTTATCACTTTTATTCAGGAATTTTTCTTGTCTTTGCCATTTATAGCCCTATTAAGTCCCTCTTCAGGTAATTTGGTGTCCATTCTAGGAATTACCCAAAGCTGAGATGGTAAAATACAATTACCATGGCTGGCTTTTCCCCAATAAACTGGTTCACATCTAACAGAGGCCACCTCGGATAAGTAAAACTTTCATGTCCTTTATTGTCCTTCCCTCTGACAAATTGCTTTTGGGTCTTTTTGTGCCTTTTAAAACTCAGATTGCTTTGAATAAAAGAACTAAAAATGAAAACAATGTTCACAAACTATTTGTTGTAATGCTGGTGAAATATCAGATGGGGTAAATATTAAAATTAATAAATAAAATGAAGTAGTGAGGCTTGGAAAGTATCTGTTGATAACAATGATCTATATTCTTCCATGTTCGCCTCCCCACTCGATTTCCTCTTTTCATTACCATGGACAACTGAGAAACAAAATATGCAAATTCAGTGTTATCTAATTTGAAAAAGAAGAAGAGTTGTATTAAGGAGTTATATTATGACAAGGAAGGAAACTCTCCCTAAGGTATTATATTCTCATTCTAGAATATCATCATTTCTTATCCAGATTCTCTGTCAAGAAAGACATTTTTTCCCTTGTGCCTGACTTCTGTCTTAATCTATGTGCCACTTAAAGATAAAGGACATTTATACATTTATTCAAGGTCCCCCTCTATGTCTGATAACAATAGTAAGAGTAACTTTTTTCTGATGCCAAATAAAGAATAGAGCTTCAACCTAAAAAATGAAAAGTTTGTATCTTGACAATTAAGTCAAAATGAATTTTAATACTCATGATTTGTTCTATTTTCTAAGACTTTTATAGTCCTCACACAACTTCCTATATTGTCCTACTTTATCTCTCCTTGCTACTTTTACTTACCTAATAATCTAAGGAACATAATATTCTGAATTTTAGTTAAATACAAGGTATTTTTTATTATATTGAATTTGGACTACTCCATAGAATCAAATATTTAAGTAGACAAACACAAATTATTACCAGTTGTGTGTTCAAATTTACTCAGCTTCATTTATGCTTTCTTCAAGACTTCTCTTTAGCCCTGTTCGCCATTCAGCTCCTTCCAGCACGAATTTATTGAGCCCCTACTCTATGTATCTGTATATGTAAAGGAAAAGTAAAACATAATTCCTAACTGTAAGAAGTGAATAGTCTACTGGAGATTTATTTAGTGAATACCCTGTGCAAAGCACTTACTGAAGTATATTCACATATCAACAGTTACCTGTCCACAACACATATTTGGACTGTCCATAACAGTCCACAATGGAATACTAGAGTTTAGGAGAAATTACTTTGGCTTGAGTTCCATTGATGTTCAATGACAGTCATCAGCCACTTTGCCTGCCATGCCCAACATCCTCTTCTAATTTTCTAATTTAAGAGATTCCATCCATGTCCAATGAAAGGCATAGCCCTGCTTTACAGCATGACCCTTCCTGCCCTCAACAAGTGTTGCTAGGATCAAGTTGTCCATACTTGATTAATAGAGGTGATCCACAGACTAGGAGGAGCCAACCATTCTCTCTCAACCTCCCTCTCTCTCTCTCTCTCTCTCTCTCTCTCTCTCTCTCTCTCTCTCTCTCACACACACACACACACACACACACACCACATACATTTTTTAACTAAGAGATAAAGAGATTATAGTTAAGCTGTAGTGATCACTACCTGTAAGGTCACTTATAGAAAAGGCAAAGCCAAGTGTAAGGAAGAGATGAAGGGAGAATTACCACTGTGGTAGATAGTAAAAATGACCATTATTCTTCCTATCCCTATTTGCATGCACCCTTTGCAATGTGAGTTTGCAGTTCATCACATCAAGGTGAAGTTCATTTCTCTGTACTCTGAGAAATCTACACTTGAGCATGGGGATTGCTTTGGCCATGTGACACAAACAGAAGCTGAAAATTTGCTTCTGCATTGGAGTTTGCCCTATCTGTTACTGGTCTTTGGAACCCAGAGACCACAATGTGAAGAAACGCAGGCTAGCCTACTGGAGGATGAGACCTTGGACAGCAGAAAAGGTCTGCCAAGCAGAAGCCCCCCAACACACCCCACATCCCATCCATACAACTGGCCTGCCAATTGCTCATTATGTGAGTGAGACCATCTATCCCAGGCCACCCAGCCCATCCAAGTCACTGACTGTCTATAGGTACCAGCAGAACCAGTCCAAACTGAAAGATACTCCCAGCTGACTCTCAAAATTAGGAGAAATAATAACGGTGTTGTTTTAAGCCATTTAGTTTGGGGGCATTTTTGTCTGTTTGTTTTGCTAAGATTATGGGGAACAAACATTGCGTAACCTTGTTAGTTTTTCCATTCTCTTATGGTGCTACTCCCATGTGGTAGGCTCGTCAATCACATGACTCCCATGTTCCCACCACAGACATGTGCATGTGACACAGGCTGGCCTAACAAAGCATCCCATGCCCTGGACAAAGTAGTGAATACCAGATAAGAAACCATAACCCAGGTAGGAACAATGAGAGTCTCTTTTTCTGAAATTGTACCTCATAGGAGCCTGCCTAAGAATCAAACCAACACGGATAAAGCAAAAGCAAAACCAAAACATAGGGGGGGAAGGCATCAATTTTTAATACACATCGTGTGAATTCCTAGACCTAACCACACCTGAAGTTCTGGGACATCACAGTCACTATTTTGATTAATCTGTTTTAAGTTGATTTCTGACTTTCACAACTCAGAGTCCTAATGCACTATGTCTTCTCAAGCTGTTTACAATGCATTGTGTATGTGATCTCTACTCCTCCATTTGACAGAGGTCAATGGTGTGGTCTGTTAGTTTCTCTCTCAAAAGATCAAGACATCAAAAACAGTATCAGGACAGCAGTCAGATAACCACAGAGAGAGAGGCCTCATGGGCAGTAGTATTGCTGGTATGATAACAATATATATTATCTCTGAGAAACAATGAGAAAAGGAATGTGTGGTGATGATTATAAAAGCGGTTACTACATTCTCTGACTCTGCACATACCTGTCATACTCTCAGAAACTTACAATTTTCAGTTGCTCTCCTTTATTCTTAATAAGTGGTACTCTTCATGTGGTAGAAATTGGCTTTTTATTATTTCTTACCTCAAAATGAGCACCTGCTGTGAAAGATGGAGAATGAACAATGTTGCTTGGGCTGCCTGGCATTCAGTCCATTTCCTGTGGTTACTGAATATTCTTTGTCATTAAGGAGTTACCTCTGGGCACAGTCTAAGAAACAGCAAGTGACCCAAGCCAAGCCAGTCCCATACTCCTTCTGGGAACTTGAATACTGAACAGAGGGACAAGAGGGTAAAAAAAAATGTGTTTCATATATTCTTTTGAATTTGTATTTTGAGTTTCTGTTGCTATATTCCCAGAAGTAGAATTGCTGAGTCATGAGGCAGTTCCCGATTTTAATTTTTTGAGGTAACTCCGTACTGCTTTCCACAGTGGCTGCACCAGTCTTCATCCCCACCAATGGTACATGAGGGTTCCCTTTTCTCCACATGCTCACCAAATCATGTTTTTTGTTGGTTTATTGATAACAGTCATTCTGACAGGTATGAGGCTATATCTCATTGTGGTTTTCATTTGGATTTCTCTCGTGATTAGTAATGCTGAGCATCTTTTCATATGTCTATTGGCTATCTGTATGCCTTCTTTGGAGAAGTGTCTATGCAGGTCCTTTGCCCATTTTTTAATTGTGTTACTTGTTTTTTTGGTGTTGAGCTGTATAAATTCTTTACAAATTTTGGATATTAACTCCTTATCAGATATAACATTGGCAAATATATTCTCCCAATCTGTGGGTTCCTTTTCATTTTGCTGATGGTTTCCTTTGCTTTGCAAAAACTTTTAAGTTAATGTAGTTTCATTTTTTTACTTTTTCTTTCGTTTCCCTTGCCTGAGGAGATATACCAAAGAAAATATTGATATGAGAAATGTTTGAGATTTTACTGCCTATATATTCTTTTAGGATTTTTATGGTTTCAAGCCTAACATTTAAGTCTTTAATACATTTTGAGTTTATTCTTGTATATGATGTAGGAAGGTGGTCTAGTTTCATATTTTTGCACACATCTGTCCAATTTTCCCAATACCACTTATTAAATAGACTATTTTTACCCCATTGTTTTTTTTTTCCTCCTTTGTCAAATATTAATTGACTATAAAGGTGTGGACTTATTTTAGGTTTTCTATTCTGTTCCATTGATCTATATGTCTGTTTTTATGCCAGTACCATGCTGTTTTGATTAATATGGCCTTATAGTGCAGTTTGATATCAGGTAGCATTATTCCTCCAACTTTGTTCTTTCCCAGATTGCTGTGACTATACAAGGTCTTTTGTGGTTTTATATAATTTTTGGAATATTTATGATTGTTCTGTAAAATATGCCATTGGTACCTTGATAGGAATTGTGTTGAATCTATAGATTGCTTTGAATAGTATCAACATTATAATGAAGTTCATTCTTCCTATACATGAACACAGTACCTGCTTCCAGTTATTTGTGTCTTCAATTTGTCTCTTCAGTGTCTTTTAATTTTTTGAGTACAGTTCTTTTACATTCTTGGTTAAGTTCATTCTAGTGTTATTTATAATGGCCAAGATTCAGAAGCAGACCAAATGTCCATCAGCGGATAAGTAGATAAAAAGGCCATGTTACATTTACACAATCAATACTACCCAGCTGTAAAGAAAAAGGAGGAAGAAGAGGAGGAGGAGGAGGCGGAGGAAAAAATCTTACCTTTTGGGATAGCATGGACAGACCTGTACAGTATTATGTTAAGTGAAATAACCCAGTCAGAGAAAAACAGGTACCATATGATTTTGCTTATGTGTGTAACCTAATGAACAAAATAAACCAACAAGCAAAATAGAAGCATACTCATAGATATGGAAAACAGACTGACAGTTGTCAGAGGGGAGTGGGTTTGGGGAAAACCCACTCACCTTCACCTTCACCTTCACCTTCACCTTTGGGTGAAAAAGATGAAGGGATTAAGCAAAGGAAATAAACCTGATAGACACAGACAACAGTATGGTGATTACCAGAGAGGAAGCGGGGAGGAGGAGGGAGAGGGTAAAGGGAAGATAAATGGTGATGGAAGGGGACTTGAGTTGGGATGGTGAACCCACAATACAATATACAGATGATGTGTTATAGAATTGTACACCTACCTGAACGCTATATAATTTTATTAACCAATGTCATCTCAATAAATTCAACAGAAAGAAAGAGAGAGAAAGGGAAAAAGAAAGAGGAAGGGAAGGGAGGGGAAAGGAAGAGAAGGGAAGAGAAGAAAACATGTGTTTCTTTATTTCAATAGCCTCATCTTGACAAAAGTCCTAGGTAGTTTTTGCACCTTTACTCCACAGATGTTCCTATTGGTTCTTTGAGCCACCTAATATCCTGCTAATAGATTCACTTTACTACTGAAATTCACCAGTTTGTTTTCATTGCTTACACTAAAGAATGTTGTAGCAGAGCAGGCTAACTCTCCACCAAGGATCTGTGCTCCCCTTCCAAACATTATTTTTCGGAGATACTTCCAGTCAGGACTCCATTTCCAAGCACCTCGCAATGCTTGTGCATTCATATGACTAGTTCTCATTCATAGAATATAAATGTCAGTAATTTGTGTCATTTCCAGACCCAAGTGGTAAAGCGATAGGTGTGGCTTCTCCACCCTTTCTTTCTTCCGGTGTGGGGTAGATTAAAAGTGGACACCTAGGGCAACCTTGGGTATCACATGTTGAAATGGTAGACCTTTCATCAGCGTGGGTCCCTGAATACGGTGTGGACCAAAGTACCACATCCCCCGACACCGTGACCCTTTCCTCCATCACCTCTTGCACATTATGAAAAACTACTATTGTGTTAAGCCATGGAGATTTCAAATTTTATCTATTATAGCAGCTGGCAGTACTTTAATACAAGCCCAGCCAATACAAATGAAAATGTGAAAGTATTTTTATTAGCATTTTGAAAACTCTGAAACAACTGGGGAAAGCCTGCTTGGCAGGGGCAAGAGTCATCTGACACTTCCCCCAACGACCCAGCTGTCAGGATGCCAGGCTGACCCTCTCGCACGCCCTGCCCCCACTCCATTCTCTCCGAACTAGCAGAAAATGACGTTTTCTCTCTCCCCAGCAAGAAACTGTCTAATATGTATGTATGCTGTCCAAGATGAATTAAGTTCTGAGGTCAGTGTTGCCTTATTAATGACATCATGAAGATATCCTAACACTTCTGCCTTTTCACTAGTACTTTTGGGGCCTTCGAAGGGACTTGGAGCCAAAAAGATGCAGGTTGGACAGATCCAAAATAAAAAGTAACTAATATGTCCTCTGAGGGAAAGAGCTTGGAAAGAGGCTGGAGTGCTATGGTTTCTATTAGTGTGCATAATCGTACTTGCACAAGACTAGGAACATTGAGATATATTCTTCAAAATTCCAAGTTTTCACCCCTGATTTATATTAACTATATTAAGCAAAATGTTTGTCCTCATTTTTTTTCTGTAATTCTTTCAATAATAATATCTTACCAGATAGTAATTTGTAGTTGTGTGGGTGCTGAGGATCAAAATGAGTAAGACATGCTTATCTAAAACTTTTTAGTGTTTTCTGGGCACGTGGTGAGTAACTTGCCCTGAGCCTGACTCTCAGGCCCCGAACCCCACAACTTGCATTTTGGGGAGGATGTCTGTTTCAGGGAAGAGTGGGAACAGAATTAGCACAATCCCATTTGAACCACAGCTCTACCATTACTTATATATAAATTCTAACCTCCCTCTGTCCATTTCCATAGCTAACAAATGGGGCTGGGATACCTCCCTGGCCTCCCTCAGCAGAGATTAGGAGAGAACATACAGAAACACAGAGGAGAAAATTCATCCCGCTCTGGAAGCCGGGCTGTGCCGAGCTTCCTTGTTTCATGTGGCCTTATAATCATTGCCCTATGGCTTCGGTGCTCTTACCAACTTTCAGCAAGGAGGGAGTCAAAAAGTGAATCTTCTTATTCTCATTTCCTCAGCTATAAAACAAGGAAAATAATATACCCTTGGCTGGCTCATTGTGCTCTCTGTATCTAAAGATATACAGTGGACCCTCAATTTTGGAGCAGATGTAAATATTGTGCATTGCCTGAGGCCAAGCAACATCTTCATGAAGCCCTAACGCACAAGATGTCCACATTTCTGGCAAGGTTTTCACTGCCTTATGTACTCCAGTGTCGTCTATCAACCCTCATACCTCAAAGTTTTGTGGGGTACTTTCAGAATTAGTTGGGGGGATTATTAACACAGTCTCATTATCTTCCCTCCAGAGGGTATCCTGAGATACCCATCCTTGGATTTCTAGAATAACTGCTTCTAGAAATACAATACAACAAATTATTGTATTTGTTCTCTCTCAAGTATTGTTTACCTTTACAAAGTTCTTTGTGAATATCTTCGTCTTCAGAGTATGCTAATCTATAACAGACTGGTTATTTGTGCACTTATTTTTTCTGCCTTTTTTGTAATGTAGTCCTGAGCTATCGGCAGTCAGTTCTATATTTCAATACCAGGGATCTGCAAGAATCTGGGGTGTGTGTGTGTGTGTGTGTGTGTGTGTGTGTACTTATCTTCCATTTCTATCAGCGTGGAAAATGGTATTTGCAAATTTTTTTCTTGTGAGGTTGGCATTTAGAGATAAGACATTTTTGGAAAAGATTGTTAACAACATAAAAAAGTAAAGGGACTTACATTAACTATGTGTGATTATGTGTTTGATTTTGTAAAGATCTTAAGATACCAGATTCTTAAAAGAGCTTAAGAAATATTATCTGGCAATAACTTTGATGATTTTGATGCAAATTATACATTCTAAAAACAAGATGTAAATTCATGTCCTCTGGATGTCATAGCATCTCCTTTCAAGTCACCTTGTCGAGACCTATTTACAACCTTCTTACAGGGTTTACAACTCTTTGTTGTTACTTAGAGATTTCCTACCCATTAGAACATAAATTAAAGCACACCAAGATACCCATTTGAGCAACAAACTTCCATTATGAAAGCTTCTTGGATAATACCCAGTATCCTTGCTTCCAGCTCTTATAAAGGGTTCTACTCTTTCTCCAATACCTCAAAGCCCTACTTCACCTAATTGGTCAGTGCCCCATACATTTTTCATTTTCTAACACAACTCTCCTTCGAAGTGATAACGTTAAAAATCATATGTACATTTTCTTTTTCAATCTGAAAAGCTATAGTTCTGTATGAAATTTAATATTATATCAAGATTTAACACAAATCATCACCAAGCTGTGAAATCAACACCTTGAAAGAGCCAAAGTTTAACCTTAAAGAATTTACTTTGAATTCAAGTTACAAGTCTCAAAAGGAAAACACATTGAAAGACGGCTATAACATATACCCCCTGATTTGTCTGACCATTGTTGTCTTATCTACATCAGTAGGATGTGGACAAGTGTCTAAAGGAAAGAAAAAAGGACGGACAGACAGATGGAAGGAAGGAAGTTGAGAGAGGGAGAGAAAAGAAAGAAAAAAAAAGTGAGGTGGGAAGGGAAGGAAGGGTGAGAGGAGGGAAGGAGGGAGGAGGAAGATGAAGATTACCATCTCAGTTGTCAGAAAGTTGACTTACTTCATCTTTCACTAGGAGAGGAGTCGAGCTCCTCGCCACTTCTTACAACTTTTTGGTGCTGCTCAGCACATTGGGGCCCACAGGTAATAGTTCTACAGGGGAAATTTCCCTGCAGAGCAGTCACTTCTACATCTCCACATTTTGGAGAAGAAAAATTAGAAGTCTTTTGTTTTATAAGGAAACATGTATATATTGTGGGAATCAGCAAATCCATGCTTCCCTTCATGTATATGATACGGGATTCTTCCAGTCCAGACTAGAGTTGTCTGCCCTCGTTCAACAATATGAAATGTAAGAGACTAGCCATGCTATAGTCTCAAGTGGCACAATCAATATCCTGCTATTTCTGTGCTTTTGTCTACATACACAATGTAGCATTAAATTATACTCACAGAGTGGAATTTAAAGAAAATCTCCATTCTTCTGGGTTGTGATAACATAATAAGCTCAATTTCCATAAACTGGGCAAGAAAATGAATCTTATAACTTATGTAGGAATCATGTAAGTGGTTATGTTGAATTTTTCATGTTTGGGCTCGTAACACGGCCCTTGTAATGCTGCCTGGGTACATTGTTCCAATACATAAACCTAGTGAGGACATGCACCTTTCTTCATGGAAAAGACCATTTGCCACTGGGTTCCACAGAAACGATTCCCCAGAAGAAGGGGAGTGAAGGCCCTCCAAACCTGCTGATGTGTGTTATCAGGGTGTGCAGGGAAGGATTTGTCAAGAGGTCACTGCCTTTTCTGCTCCTACTTGCCAGACTGACTAAAGGAACAAATTCCTCTCCTTCAGATGCATTCTTTCTGTTGTCTGGACTTTGAAAAGTCAGTGGATATTAATATGTTTGGCTTTATTTTTCTGGCAAAGTAGACACTCTAAGCTATACTCCGGAAGAAACCTTTTTTTTCTCGCCTTCTGGCATTCCATGAATAGGTTAAATCAACTCATACATTTTTTAAAAGTCAATGGTCAACTGATATACTGAGATGATGATTTTCAGAGCTACAGTGCAATGTGTACTGATTTTTTTATTCAAAACAGGTAATTTGTTTTTACATTTTAAGAAAATGCTTTTAAAATACAATCCTAGCAAAATTTCAGCTACGCTACTTTAGCTTTCAGCTGTATTACTTGTTTAATGAGAAATGAAGTTCGCTGAGAGACTTAATTTTTAATGGGAAGCAAAAGAATACAGTAATCTAACTGAGGATGTACTTGGATTCTTTAAACATCAGTAAGTGCAAATAATACAAAAGTACTCTTTTCCTCATTAAAAAATTGTATTTGTGCAGTATCTTCAGTTACTTTTCCCTTTCCCATCTAAAGCCCGGCATCATATCTACTCCTTTCCTCCTAGTGTACATTTTCTGTCTGTTCTCTAAGTTATAGATGCCAATCTCTTCCAAACGGAAGCAACTATATCTTCAACCTGGGTTGAGTATTAATAGAGCCTTGTCTCCAAGCTGGGCAGAGAATGCAGGAAGGGTGAACCACAGTTCTGGTTAAATCACTGTGGGCATCTCTAGAGCTGGAACAGAAAATTCAGTCATGAAATGAGGTCAGGCACAAACTTAATCATCCTCCCATGGACATTTCAATCTGAAACCACTGTAGACCTCGGGCCAAAGAGGCCAAGATGTTTATTCCTCTCCTCATCGGAAAGAGAAGAGAGAGAGAGAAACAACTCATGAGACACATGCAAAGCTCACTTTACTCTTCTTGCCCTCCTCATTCTGAGAAAGCTTAAGAGTATGTTTCCACTCCAGGGTGGTGTTTGTATGTCTGTTTGCTTGCTTGCCTTACTTGCTTGCTTTTATTTCTTGCTGCCTTTTTTCCCTAGATCAGTTGGCCAATTTCATGATTTAGCTTGAAACTTTTCTCCATCCTCAACATCCATTTCCATTTCATCTGGTTTCTACTTTGCCTGGATGTTCCCTTTTTTTAAAGCCTTCTTGACTTTCCATAACTAGACTAGGTGCCCCATTCAGTACAGTCAAGGCCTTTACCCCACTGTCTTTCAATTGCCTACCTGGAATATACTTGAGAACTGAGACACAGGTTGGTACGGGGAAGGGAGAGACCAGAGAAGGAGTACCACATATACATTTATTGAGTAAATGAATAAATCACAATTTTACCTCCCTATTTTCTCCCACTCCTCTCTCATCATTGATCTCTTGTCTTTTCCAGCTACCTCCATGATTGCAAACATAAGGCAAAAAGACACTAGATGTGTTTTCAGAAGCCCAGAGGTCCTAACTCTATTATTGTACACTTTGTGCTACCTTGGACTCAGTTTCTCCTTCAGAATCTTTCAGACATGTAGCAAAGGTAAAAACATAATATAATAGAAAGCAGCCTATAAACTTTAAATGTAAAGTATTTAGAAGTAGTATTTACCAATTCCTCCCAGTTGAATATAACACCTGCTGTGGTTGGATAAAAGTTATCATCAAAATCTCTTGTAATTATGACATTCATCTTACTGAATGTATTGATCAAGATTATCAGAACAGATGGAAGAGAGCCTGACTTGGTGCCACAGATATTTGGATATCTGACATCCAATTCAAGAATCAAGAAAATGGCTCACGTCTATCGGGCCCAAGGCCATGTTACTTGGAGCCATGCTCCCCCGGGATTCTAAACCTACCTGTTAGTGAGCTTTATTCCTTTATCGCTCTCCACATTAACACCTTGCCTTCTCTGGTCCACACATATCATTCCTGTGTCCTTCCAAATGGACTGCCCTTCCCTCTATCCAATATCATTAGTCTCAAGTACACATTTTCCTTTGTAGTAAGCTTCTCCCACTAAGTCACACATGGAGTCCATTCACGGTGGGGAATATATTCATATATTCATTCATTCATTCATTCATTCATTCATTCATTCATTCATTCATCCATCCATCCATTCTATAAGTATTTATTGGCTTCCTACTATGTGCAAAGCATTGCTCCTGATGTTGTGGAAATACCAAAGTGAATGAGACCTGTCTTCTCCTTGGAAAAACTTATATAGTAGGGAAGACGCAGACTAAACAAAGAACTGTTATTTGATGTTGGTATGGAAAAGAAAGACAGAAGTACTCTAAAACGGTTCAAGCAATGTACCATAGCAACACAAGAAGATGAGAGTTTCTAATTAGGGCAACTAGGGGAAGCTTCATGGAGCAAGCTAATTTGAGCGAAGTCTTAAAGAAGAGAAGCAAATAGAGATTCACTTACTCTAGGCAAAGGGAAAATATGAATAAAGGAACAGATTCCTTTGGAGAATTATGAGTGGTTTGGCAAAGGGCATGTGGAGGGATATGGTAGGACTTTGACCTGGAAAAGTTACATTGCAGTCACACATAGGTTTGTTGTGGCCATGAGATAGATATAATTATTTTACTCAGACAAGGTAAGCATAGCCCTAAAGTAAACTGAGGGGATAGTAAATGAACGTCCATTCACCCAATAAGGATATATGGAGTATTAGCTGGGACTGTGTCAGGGGCTGGAAATACAGCAAGAAGCATGGAAGCTCTACCCTCAATGAGAGCCACAGCCTGAGGGGAGACTGACTGGTGGCAGCAGTGACAATACGGAGTGCTAGCCTGGGGGAGGGGTGTTACTAGGTAGTTGGGAAGGAGAGGTATAGTTCAAACATTACACTCCATAAGAGAAGAAGACCTGGTGTGTCTCATTCACTCCTCTATCTCTAGTGATAGGAAAGGGCCTGGTTCAGAGTAGGTATATGATAAATACGTTGATTGAATAAACTAATTAATTAATATGGTATGAAGTTCCACCTATATCTCAAATCATAAGAATGGATAGGGATAGCCTGCTAAGGTAGTAAGATGAATGTTGCCTATCAAAACTTTCATTAATACAGACAAGTGTGACTTTTCATCCCAATTTCTTTAATTTTTTATTTGCCAACACAAATTTGATCCAGCAATTTGCTAACCCTCCACTGTGGCCAATGTGCTGAATTCGATATCTTTTATTCTGTAAGATACAGGTCCTAGCACTGAATTTGATACAAAGTAGGTACTCAGTAAAGACCTATTAAATGAATGACTGGGTGGATGGATAGACTATTGAATGGATGGATGAAGGACTGAGTCAGGGAATCATTCATCTGCAAGATGCCTACATAGACTGAAGAACCTTTACACAATGTTACCTATGTGTATTTTTCTGGTCCATTGAAGCAACAGGAAAACATCAACAAACTTGAAAAAGCATTTTAAACAAAGATATATAAATGTTAGTGATGTGGACCCTTGTCTAAGAATTACTGCTCTCATCAAAAGAAAGGAGCAAAACCACAAATTCCACAATTAAAATACAACCTAATATATCATACAATAGTACCTTGAAGAAAGAATGTTAAGCACCATTCAGAAAGAATATCCCACTAAAAATTAACTACTAAAACCATGAAAGGGGTATTTTATTCCTTATAAGAAACATCTGCATATTCTCAAAGATATTATTAGTCTTACCCCCATGATTCAACATTTCAAATGCAAAACTTAACTGTTATCAACATAAAGCATCTGCTTTCCATGTATGCCAATTTTTTCAGAAGTTCTTCAAATATCATATTTTAATGATACCTAAGCTTGCCACATGTTCAAGGCTAGCAGTCAATGAATTTCCATGACATTTACTTAGACCTCTAAAAAGTCTTAGATTTCAATGGTAATAATTATATGAACAATATAATAATTATATGAACAAAAGAAAAATTATAGTTTTAGCTATAAATAGGAAATTTACTCTCTTCTCAAGAAAAAAATTATAGTTTTCGCTAAAATAGGAGATTTACTCACATCTTAAAGATGCCATGTATTGACATCTACAATGTTTTACTCTAAGCTAACCACACAGAACACATTATTTCTAATATTCACAATTTGCGATGTAGTCACAGTTGTCATCAGAAATACTTCCTTGGAAACTTCCAAGCTAACCTTGGCCTATATATCCCAATAAATTGGTATAAATCATATAAATTGGTATAAATTGGAATTAATTGGTATAAATCAGTAGCTAAACCTGTCTGGAGGGCACTGTAGACTGTTTCAAAAGTCTCAAAATATGCATTTCCTTTAATCTGGAAATAACAAAAATAGGAACTTAACCTGAGAAAATAATTAAGGATAAGTTCAAAGTTTACCTAAAAGGAAATTTAACCCAGGATTTTTATAATAGCAAAATGTCAAAAACAATTTAAATGTCCAGCTACAGCCATGGAGAATTATGTTGTATAGAAACATTTATGGATGTTAGTATCAAGTCCTGGGTTCCAATTAAGTGGGGAAAGTATGTTATAAAATAGTGTGTAAAATGATCCAAATAGGTACTTGTTTGTGTGCACAGGTGAACACAGGGACCTGCCAGGACAACGCCCAAGGTATTGACCATGGCTATTCTAGGTAATAGAGTATGAACAGCTCTCATTTCCTCCTTTTCACTGATCTGTATTTTCCATTTTATTTTTTTCACAGTGAACATTGCTTTTACAACCTAAAAAAAGTTTTAAAAATATTTAAATTATAGTTTTAGCTTTTAGGAAATTTACTCCCATCTCAAAGAAAATAGCTCACAATTTTGGTCCATTGCCAGGGCTGGTGGGATGCTTTAGCCATCATGTCTTCATAAAGAGGCCCTGGGTTTCTACCTCAACATTTTATATCCCTGAAAATTCATAATGTGTGCTAGTTTAAAAAATTCAAGATGTTTATATCTTGAAAATAATAATGATATGCCCCATAGATCCTTTCCCTTTTCTCTTGGTCCTCTCCCTCTTGCATTTGTAATTGTCTTGATGAGAGCTGGGTTGACAAACTCTGAACTCTACCAATGCTCCAAACTTTCTTACTAGAATTTTTAATTCCCTTTATAACATCTATCGGTTCCCCAGGTGATATTTTGACACCTAAAACAAATCTAAGACTTAAGTTGTACCATTCTTATTGATTTATAATTGTTGCTTCCCGTTTGAAAGAAACTGATACCCTGTTTCCCACATACAAGTCCATTTTTATGAGCCAACTTCTTGAGTGACGAAAACGTTCATAGACATCCATTCCATTTTAAAGCAGATTAAATGAGATAGTCCATGTACAGCACTTCACAGAGTGCCTGACACACAGTGAGTACTCCATAAACATACACAGGTCATCATCATTTCTGAGACATCACCATCTGTTCCATAGTC
Source organism: Carollia perspicillata (assembly GCA_004027735.1). Taxonomy (NCBI): domain Eukaryota; kingdom Metazoa; phylum Chordata; class Mammalia; order Chiroptera; family Phyllostomidae; genus Carollia; species Carollia perspicillata. The sequence goes on along the minus strand of PVKM010002236.1, from coordinate 8,720 downwards.
TGGTTACCATGAACTGGATGTAGATCATAAGATATCAAAAAGATGGCAATGTCTATGAATTGCATAATGATTTTCTGTGGTAAATAAAGTGCTATTCTGCCCTCTGTATACCACAGTCTGACCTTGAAAGTGTTTTCCAGACTCTGATGAAAGTCACCAGAGCTCAGGTCTGCAGTCACAAAAGGAATGTGGCTCTTAAAAGCTTAGGACAGACCACAGATATGGGGCCGTTAACTTATCAGGAGGAAATGGGCTCTGGTTTTCTTTGCAGCCCTCAGATCCAGGAGCTGCAAAGTTGAGTCACCAGCTTGCTATCTGACCCTAGGCCAGCCACTTAACCTCTCCCTGACCCCATTTCCTTACTTAAAATCAACTCTCTGCTCATGTTCCCTTCAAGTCATTATCTCTACCCACAAAAATTGGTAGTGACTAAGGTGTCCCATAGATTTTGAAAATTAATTATTCCGTGTGTTGGGTTTACAAAATAGAGCTGTGAAAAGTTGGGAAATAAGTGAGTCCAGCTCTGCTTTTTGGTGTTCTATTATTATTTTAAGGGCTCTCTTCCTGGAATAAAATCACCAACCCAGACAATAAGCTTTTTTTGACACTGTGACCCTACTTGCTGATGAAGCTTCTTGTGTTGGTATTTCTGGGAGTGACAGAACAGTAGGGAACAAGAGCCCCTTTGTCAGAGTGCAGTCAAGAGGGAAATAAATTGTAGTTATTTAAAGACAGTTTAGGACAAGCGAGACAGTGTCATTTGTTAGAGAACTATACCAGGAGGTTGGGTTATTGGGTTTTACACTCAGCCACTGTCTCCCTACTTGACCTAGAAGCATTCCCTGAACTAAAAAGTGGTCCCATCTACACACTTACACAAAATAAATGTACATACACACTCCCGAATAATCATCCAGACACGTTTCTCACCTTCCTGGGATCTGCTGTGAACATTTTGAATGCAGAGGTATTTCGTGTTTGGTTTTTTTGTCCTCGTTCACACAATGGCTATAGCTCCATATATGTTGTTGACAAAAGGGGTGATGAGGGAAACTGTGTCTAGTATTAATAACAGCAACTGAAGTTTACCCTATTTGTGAGAATTTTTTAAACATCAACCATCTTCAATATAAAACGTTATAAAATATTCTACACTTTTCCCTGCCTTTTTGCTGACTTGACCTCAGCTACATCTCCACTGATTAATTTCCTGGACTCTAATAAGTTTTTTGTTTCTTCACTTGCTACCAGAAGCAGCCCTTCCTGCTTCTAATTTGGTCCTTTTAAGCTACTGAGAAATTAAATTAACAAGGCGTGGCAGTTAAAGTTAAGTTCAGCTGTGAGTAACAGAAACTCTTAGCTGTAGTAGCTTAAACACAAAAGGTGTGTTCAGTTGTGTAAAGGAAGTGCAGAGGTCAGCAATCCAAGAAGAGAACTCCACAGTGCTATCCGAGTCCTTCTGTCCTTTCTCCGCCCTAAGTGACTTGTCACAGTCTAAGAAGGCGGCTGGCGCTCTATTAACGCACCATTTTGTTCAGCAAAAAATAAAAAGGGAAGAGGAACAAAAGGGTCTGACTCTTCTTTTTCCAGAAGCATTCTGGAAATCCTCCCAACATTTCTGTTGCATTTTACATTATATGGGCCAAAAATCAGCCACATGGCATGGTTCTCCAGACCAGCATATTGTGTATATAGTCAGAGACGCTAAAGGCTTCTGTTTATTTACTTTACTATTATTCCCTTGTCCACAAGATGTCGAGTTTGCTGGAAATCTGACCTTCTGATTAGCAGCCATTATCCTGAACTCGAGGGAACAGAGCGTTAAAAGTAAAGTGTTCCCACTCTGCGCCTGTGCTGGGGGACGAGATGACCTCTCCGGAAATTCAAGGGCCATGTTTTCCAATCTCTTAAAACCCATGCCTTCTTTTAAAAACATAAATATTATATGCATGCATTCCTTTCTTTACACATTAAAATTATATTAGATATTAACATTTTAAATAACTCAGGACATAATAATCTTAGAATATACGCTTCTAAATATACACTCAACACACACCAGTGAAGATTCTGAATTCACACCAGCCACGCTACCACCTGCTTTGAGAATCATTGTTTAAAGGTAAAGGCCAACATTAGACAGACACGAAACGTTGGTAAATGGTTTCACGAGAGGGCTGGGAGGATGGAGAGGATGAATGAACTCATGTTTCTGAATCCAGATCAGTTCGTTTAGCCTGCTGATTTATTGGCCACCAAACTGGAGAGGTAAACTGGAGCTCTGACCCAAAACAACTGTAGTGCTTTATTGATTCAGCCTGACAAAAACAGAGACATTAAAGCTGATGAGCCCACGTGAAATAGATAATGCATTTAAACAGATTGCAAGAAGATGTCATATTTAATAGTGGAGAGAGCTATGGGAATACATATTTAGAACTTCTAACTACATGTAGATGGCTCCTCCTATTTCAGGGACCCAGCACCTTCATTGAACGAATGAATAGACCTGATAACCCTGGTAGGCAGAAACCAAGAGATGATGAGAGTGAGATGGTCAGAGGAAGGGAACATCAACTACTTTGGTGGTTTCCAACCTGTAGAGAGAAGATCTCAGAGGGAGCCTAGTAACTAGTGCAAACGTCTTCAACTTCTATGTGCAATAAGCTCCTCGCTGTAGATTGAATGAAGAAAAGTGCAATCACTGTTGTGACGTGGTGGTAGGGAGTCCTGGAACATACCCAGGAGCACATACAGCTATCCCAGGAAAACCTCAATCTCTCTGGAAAATGCTCACACTCTGGTGGGGAGAGGACAGACAGCCTTAGGTTTCTCACTCTGTGGGGCATTTCCGGAAAAGGGTGGGCAAAAATAGGTTAACAGTTGTTTGTATGGAAAAAGACACGCAGGTTATGATTATTGCAAAAGCTTTGTTAACTCAAAAGAATGTCACTCACAAGTATAAACTTATATTTGCCCCTCCCCCTGTATACAAGGTTTATCAAAGGTTTCCACTAACGTAGCCATTTTAAGACAGAATAGGGAGATTGCTAGATTCTGAAAGCTTTTCTAGCTTATCACAAAGCAGTCCCCAACATCCAGCTTGGAATTTCTTTGAAGTTTTTCCTTTAACTGAATGCAAAGTGTATTTGATCCAATAGATCATATTTCTTTTTATTTATTAATTTTCACTGGCAGTTAAAACACTTTGCCATATTCTCCACCTTACTCTACCCTCCATGCCTCCTAGTTTCCTATACTGGTATCCTGGGATAGCCCATTTTAAAAACTAAAAATCTGACCTGCAAATAACTCAGAGAGTTACTGTGCTTAACCTTGAGCGTTTTCGCGTGCCACTTAGATAATTTGTATTGGGGTTAAAAGATGCTGAGCCCTTGGGTATTTCTAAATTACAGTCTATTATAAAGCGCCTTTAGCTGAGCCTCCCCTCGCTTCAGGAGCTGAGGGTGGAAACAGGGATGACTGTGTCGGATGGTAGTTATCACTCACACAAAGGGAATGAGGAAAAGGGGTTTTATGGAATGGCATCCCTGAAAGATCACTGACAGGGAACCAGAACTATGTTTTCCAAACACAAGTCATGTGTGAACTCGTTTCAAGGGAAAATTACCCTACAATTTCTAGTGCAGACTCATTCATTTTGACTTAAATGGTTTCATCAGAATGCTACTAAATGTAAATAATAAGAGCACAAAATTTGGTATTAACTATTCCCACTTATGTCTTTACACAACCAAAACAAATTTACATACTAAATAAAAACAAAACCAACAAATTATGATTAACACCTTTAATTTCATGCAATCAATTATGTCATTGTATAGAAAATCAATCTTCTAGTGTGAATGAGATTCTGCTTATTACAACTGATTTTCCTGAATACTTGCAAGTATACACTTGAGCACAGAAATGGCAGAATGTTACTCAGTCACAAGTTAGTCATCCAGATGACCAACAATACACTTTATTTTCAATTACCATCAAAGTGAATTTTTAAAAATGACCTTAGAAAATACCCAGACTTCTAAGAGTGTATTCATAGACTACCACTCCAGTACCCCAAGTATAATGCATTGAGCTAGTGGAAGAAATAAGGAGAGATAAATATGAGGAGAGTTCTTATCATGCTACGTTGTTCTGTTTATTACTCTGTTCCCAGCACTGAAAAGAATTTTCCTTAAAGGAATGAATAGTCTGGTTCATCATTTTATTCCTAGACCCTACTATAATAACAGGCCTACAGAAGGCCCTAAAAATATATTTATGAAATGAATAAGTGAATTTCATCAAATTCTACAATTTAGTCAAATTGTATCAAATTGTAGAATTTAATCAAATTTGTCAATCTAGGTGCTGAGCAACAGAGTAAAGGGAAAGCTACCCTGAAAGTCAAGCAAAGACGTGCAATGGTAAAACTTCAGGTGTTATCAGTACAGACTTGTCTCCTTTGGGAGGATGACCTGCCCCCGGATGATCACAGCAGCTGCTGGGATGTAGGAAAGGCCTGGGAGATGACCAGCATCATTGCGCTGCCAGAAGCTTTAGAGGAAATTGGGGTCCTGAAGCCTGAGTTTACCCAGAACTTGGATTGGCTTACATGTTTTTCTTTCTTAAAAGACTCTTGCTGGAATCCAAGGAGATTTGTAGGTATGTCTGCTAAATGATTTTCAATTCATGTGAATATTAAGCTTAAAAGGGAGATGAAACCAGTCATTTAAATCCACCTTTTAAGTATTAATTATAACATAATTGTGAAATATAATAATCATATGGGGCTTATGGTACTAATTTCATTTTCCTACTAGCTGAAGAGAAGCTGGAGAGGGCATTAATTAACCAGGATAACCAAACTTCTTTTCTTCTTGTGTTTTCCTTCGGCCAAGTTTTCTTGAACATAAAAATAATCCTATATTTTTCTATGTGTAAATTACATGAATAAGTGATATGAGAAAAACATCTCTTTTTTAAAGGAAGCAAAAGATAAGTTTTTGTGTACACAAAAAAAATTAGAATTCAATGTGCATTTTACAGCCTTTTTCCCATCTCCTTAGAAGATAAACAGTAATATATTCTCCATGTAAAGGTCTAGCAAGTGACAGCACTACCTGCTTTGTCTGTCCTAAGGGACAGGAATGACAAAGGAGTCTGATCATATGGTCTGGTGAGAATGGAGGAAATTATGTAAAAATGCTTTCTCTGTGTAATTTCAGATGCAAAGGAGAATCGAACTAAAAGCTTTCCATACTGAGAGTTTATGATTTAAGCATTACTTTCTTTTCATGTTAACTTGCTCAAATTCCTATTATTATATTAAAATATAACCTAATTATAGTTATGGTAGATTCCAAAGTGGAAATTTGCAGCTCTAGAATGGGGTCTGAGCACAGTGTTCTTGCTGGGTTCCTACTTGATTGATCAATCAAAGATTGTTTGGTTTACTTGCCATGTAACTAACCTTTATTTGATCTACATTTGCCTTGATTCTGAAATTTTTATTTTTAATTTAACATTGGATATAGTATTGCCTGTAAGTTCTCTCGCATCCTTGAAGGAGTAATGTGGAAGATGAAGGGATGGAGGATGAATGGATGGATGCATGCAGGACTGGACAGATGGACAAATGGATGAATGGATGTAGCAAGAGCAAGATGAACTGCTACTACCACATAAAACAGTAAAGACTATAAAACAACTTGTAAAGTGTGCAAAAGTGTCTAATACAAATTCTAATGCTCCAGGAATTCAGGAGCGTTAATAATAGATGGCACCGGCAGGAAATATTTATGTATTTTATTCTCACGGCCCCAAAAAACTCCAACACCACATCAATCACTTAGATTTTTCTGCTTTCCGGGCTGCAGTCACTGCTGGAGAAAAATCACATGGTCTCTTTCTTCCCTTCCCTTAAGTGAACCTTTAAGCTTTTATTGCTTTCTTCTAGGTCCCTAGTCTTCTTCCCTCTCACTCTCAGAAGATTGTATCTCCTACTTCACAGAGAAATTTGTAGAAATCAAATAGGAATTTCATCAGTTTGTTTGTTGTCAAATCCAATTAATACAATGGATCCTTAGCTTTCTTGACCTCTCTGGGGCGTTTTACACCAATCACTTCTTTTTCCTTGTTGAAATGCTTCCTCTTGGCAACCATGAAACGCCTCTCACCAGACTTCTCTCTTACCTATCTGGCTCTTTCTTCTCAGATCCTTTCGCGGGCTGTCCATCCTCAACTTACAGTTTTTATTTATCGTAGTCAGCAAGTGCTGCAATGATGCTGCCTAGCAAGTCCTCCCTAAACTCAGGGGCTTACAACCACAAGCATTTATTTTTGTACTTTTAAGTCTGCAGAGGACCTGTAGTCAGTCAAACTAGGGCGGGCTCAGCTTCAGACTGTGTGTCAGCTGGACTGGAATCCAGTTTGCAAATGGAGTTCAAGTCTACTCTGCTTGTTTTTATTCTGGGCACAGGCACAAGGGATGGTGCCAACCGGGGGCATGTTTCTCTCCCAGAAGATTATCACCAGAACACAAGAAGGGAATCCCAATGGCACAAGCACATTTCAAGTGTCTGCACACCTCATGGTCACTAACACTCCATCCGCTAAGGTAAGTCATATAGCCCAGCCCAGTGTCAATGCATGGATGTATAATTCATCCACTGTCAGGCCCCTGCACGCCAGGTGGGTAGATATATTCAATTACCAGAAAATAAGTAGTTCAGAACAATCATTCAATTTTGTTTTCCACAAGTCTTTCCTCAGCCCCTTCCCTTCTCATCTCTTCTTGGGTTTTTATCCATACCCTTTACAGGTTAACGATCCCTAAATCTATACAGCTTTAATCCAGATCATTCTGCTGATCTTCAGAACTATATAACAAGTTACCAAATCTCTGGCTGGAATTCCTGTCTGAAATTTATATTTATCTCGCCTGGAATTTAAGATAAAATAACAACTTAATGAATTGCATATCTTGCTATAGATAAAGAGCCCAAACTTGTGACGCTCATTCAATTAATATTTAGCAAGGGGTTATTATGTGTCAAGCACTACTCTAGGGACAGGAAATAAAGCAGTGAAAAAAAAGTTTAAAAGATTGCTACTCTCATATAGCTTACATCATTCCATATGCTGTTAAATAAATCTAAATTGTTATGTATCAGGCAGGGTTGCATCACTATCACTACAAAAACTACAGTAAAAGAGATTTATTATAGGGGTTAGACCATATGCAATTGTGGGAGTCTGTGCAGGTTGACAAAGGAGTCTATGTAGATTGTTTTCTCTGTGACAAGGGTTCATGCTCTGTAGGTGATTCACTCTAGGTCAGCCAGACTGACAGAGGAGAGGGAAAGCTGACTACGGATGACAGGAAAGACAACCAGAAACCAAGAGGATGAGGTAGGACCTATGTCTGACTCTTACCCTCTCAACCGTACTACCCTATGTGACCTGCTGTGTCCTTACCCAGGGAGCTGCATGGTCCCTTGACTGAGTACTTGGAGAAGCTGATGGAGGGCATCTGGTGAGAGCTTGGAAGCTGCAGGACTGGGAGCTGCCCTGCACCAGCTAGGTAAGCCAGCAGACCTGCAATTATGTGGGTGAGTTGCCACCGGGCCTGGCGCACAGCACTGACCTTCGGAACTCAACGTGGCTGTGATTTCACTTGAGCTTTCCAAATCGTGGGCAAAAAGTCTCATGAGGCCAGCACTAACCAAAAGCCATACAGGGAAGAGAATCTTGGGAAACCTAGTACCAAAGTAGCTAAATTGGCACAGTACAAAGCCATCACGGTTTATTAAAAATATATTTATGTGTGTGTGAGTGAGTGTGTGTGTGTGTGGGGGGACTCATATGCAATCTGAACAGTATATAGAATTTGTATAATCCTACAAGTGAGAGGATTCACCCAAAAGGCAAAATGACTATAACAATTTATCATGGTAAATAGTTTGGCCTAGTTTTAGAATCTTATCTTTTAGAAAAATGTGATTAATAACATATTTTCCCGCTTAGGGACCTTATAAAGATTTTATGGAACCTGATCAAAAGATGCTAGTAAATCAATATACAAATCCCAAGTGTTAAGAATGTTTAAATATTTGAAGGAAAGATATTACATGGAGACAAAAAGAATCCATTCTTTACATGCTGAAGAACTTCTGGCCACACAGGGGCCATTTACTGCTCTGCTAAAGTAAGTTATGGGTGGCCCCCCAAAAGTGAACACACCAACCCCATGACTAACTTGCACACAGGCGCTAATTTTGTCTCCTGGAAGCATCTGGCTCATCACTTTTACTACAGTTCTCACACGTATTCTAAAGAAGGTGTCAATCACTTGACTGTCTGGTACAATTGACATAATTTAAAACAGATGTCACATCTCAATAATGGAAAGAAGGCTCTGTTTGGAGAACTGCTGCGGGCACAGGAAATGCCAGCAGCTGGCAGGCCCCGAGGCGGAGCCCAAGGCACCGCCACTGCTGGGCGTTTTTAAAATAGAGTTGACCTGCAGGAGACCCAAACATCTACTTTCTTTAACCCTTTTTCCCTTTGCCCTCTCTCTCATTTTCTACCCAGCATTCTCCCTGGATCTAAGGAAAGAAACCAATAAACTAATTCACACTAAGGTGTAAAAACCTGATAAGACTGCTATGGGACATTAACAAGGTCGTAAGCCAAGGAATAACATGCTCTCAGTG